>WBNQ01072347.1:3716-20060 GCA_013401375.1 Spizella passerina
ATTTATGCCACCTCCCTCTTACTTTAGTAAAAGGAACTTATAAAGAACAGAGTAACAACACTAGAATTAAAAACCACAAAAAACAGCAACAACAACAAAAATCCAAACAAACAAAAACTAAACAAAAAACCCCACAAAAAACCCCAACCTTATATAGTTTAAAAGCATTTAGTGTGCAGTGTAGATTGGGAAGGAAAAGGAAAATAATGTGTAAAACTCAGCAATACAGTCAAATGTCAATGCACAAGCTGGATAAAGAGAACAGTCCCATGAGTATACTTATAAGTAAATTAAAATAAGAACATTGTGCAGTTTAATCCAAAATGGTTATTTTAGTTGCCTAAGATCTGTGAAAATTGCAATGGAAGGTAATACTGCTCCAAATTATTTCATCTTTCATTCAGAATGTGCTGTTAATTATAGGAGCACCTGTTAGACTGTACTCACTTATTGTCAGCGTTTCAAATAAACATCCTCAATTGAAATTAATTCTTTCATGGCTAAAATCTACAGACTAATTGCAGTTTTAGTGTTCTTTTGACAGAAGTATTTTTGCTATTACTGTTTGCTGAAACATAATGCATACTTTCTGCAAACTAATCATATTCAGGGTCAGAAGGACCCCATAGAGTATATGGTCCAGTACTGGGGTCTCTCACGCAGGTATTCCTATGTCTAACCTCTAACTGCTGGTTATATCTCCTGAGAAACATTTTAAAAGGCATAAGAAATTAATTCAGGGGAAATACTAGAGATTTCTCAGAAATAAAAAAATAATTAATTGATTTTAAAAGTTAGTCTTGTTTCTATTCTGAATTTGCCTGGGCTTAGCCATTAAATCTTGCAGTTTACTTGTTTACATGCTTGTAGGCTCTGTAGTTATCAACACCCCTTTTGCACTTTGCTTTTCCAGATTCAAGCACAATACATTTCTGATACAGATTTCCAGATACGAATCATCATTTCAGTTTTTATACCCACCCTAGGCACATGCCATCTTTTAAATTTGCTCATGTTATCCTCGTAAGTTGTAGGCCGTATCTTGAGACAGCATGACAGTAATGATCCACTTTAGTGACAGAATAACTAAAAAAATCTCTGTGAGCAATAACCAGGGGAAATGGTAATTGTGGGTGTGTGTCCTACCCAATACTTCCAGCTGCAGGGAATGATGAGGGAGTAAGCAGGACACAACAGAAAACTTGCTGCTGAGCCTGGTGTCCACCAGCAGAATTTTGTGGTTTTTGGTCATGGATTGGTCTACACAAGATCAGACCTGTTGGTGACAGATGGGAAATAATGGAACTTTCTGCAGGAGTTAGCAGGGCTCATTGAAAAACTTTAAACTTGAAGATGGAAAGAGAAAAAAAGCCCAAGGTCTCTAGAGATGTCTGGGCATGCCAGTGTTTGAGGTGTGATTTTCTAGCCAGGTCCTTTGGTCTCAGGTCTCTTTGTCATCTCAGCGGAGGTAGGGGAAGGAGATTCATGTGGTAGGAAAGATACAAGGTTTATTGATGTGCTAGAAACCATGGATGTGCCTGAGAATGGTGGGAGTNTTTTGAACCTAAATGATTCTATGTCGTTTCATGCATTATCCACTGCAACAGTTTCTGAAAGAAACTCTTCTTGTTGAACAACTGTATAAATAATTTTCTTCCTTCTGTTCCACATTCCCTTTTCATGTATCAAAGATTATAATTTTGAAAATGATACACAGATTTTGGAAGCTGTCTAATCTTTAGTTACTGGAAAATAAAACTAATTCATTACTGTTTTTAAAGTGGGAATGCATCAACTGAGCTCTTCTAGCTAATATGTTTTTTAAATACTGTACCATTAATCCCTAGCAATCCCTGGCTTTCTGTGGTGTGTCTACAACATTAATAAAGAAAACATGACATAACATAAGAATATATTTTCAGAAAAACTCTTTAAAAAGAAGATCGTTATTTTACAGCGCTGAAGAGCCCATAGATGTTGCAAAGCAAGCAGCTAAATGTTGTGAAAAATTTTATCTGTACTTTGTCTCATATTATTTTTAAATAATACACTGTGAAATAGTATTATAAAATGTATTATGCAAATATTATTATACTTCTGTGAAGCGAAATATTTTTTTGAGACTTAGGGCTAATTTTAATCTAATTGCAATTTTGAAAGTCTTATAAAACTTTTTTTGAACACAACAGATTATTGTCCAGTATTAGATTGATTTTGTTTGGCAGCATAATTAAAGATTGTGTCCCATCTATGTGTTTTGCTGCTGGGAAAATCACTGATATTCAAATAAATAAGTCTTTTGTTTTAGATGCTTGATTCTATTTATGAATGCATTATCACAGCAATACACATTTTTCTTTGCTTATTTTTTCAAAGATGAATTTGCAAGAACTCATGCATGACATGCATAACAAAACAAAACAACTAAATGAGCAAAGTGGGATTTTTTTGTTGTTATTGTCTATTTAGTTTCATCAGGGCCCTGGTTCTGGCCAGGACAGCATGAATTTTTGCAGTAGCCAGGATGGGGCATGGCAGGACCCAGAGGTTGCTCTGTATCACCTCACATCATTTTCTGGGGTAGGAGGAAAGGCTCCCTTCTGGGTGATGCCATGTGGCAAAGAGAGTGGTTGGGTATTGCTGGGTGTAAGCAATCATGTGTGAATCACACGCCTCTTTTCCTGTAGACTGTCCTCAGTATCATTGCTGTTACTGTCCACTGTCTTATTTCACTTTTGTTTTCAAAATATTGTTCATATCTTAACCTGTGAACTTTGCCTCCAATTTTTGCCTCAAATTTTCCTCTCCACCCTGCTGCAGGGGAGGGTAAGACCAAGTGGCATGTGGTTTGGAATGTTTCAGGGTGAACTCTAGACTGGGGAATACCATTCCTAAATCATGAAAACTAGCCATCAACTCCAGGACTTCTGTTGTCCAAGTTCACGCTCCAACAGCACTGCACAGGCATTGACATTCTGTTTAACATTTTCTAAAGATGACTTCCGTGATTCTGTCTACCCAGTGGCTGACTAGAGGGAGCTTTCTATAAAATTGTTTTTGTGAAACTTCTGAAATAAATGTTGATCCCAAGAAATTATGTCAAATTATGGAATGTATGGTCCAGATTTATCATCTGTGGAGACCCCCAAAATCCTATATTGTCCTCATGTTCCTAAATAAGAAAGATCTGTTTGCATATATACACAGTTTATATATTATCTAATTGCTATCTTTCCTCCCTTAGTATAAGTTCAAAAGCAAAGTGCTGAAATTTGTAGATTGTTCAACATTTTTTGTCACTTTGCTACAAAGCTGAGAGAAGTGTTGATGATATCATTTCCACATTATGCAGATCGGTATTTTCATAATTCCTATATCTAACAAAAGAGGGAAAAGTTCATTATCGTTAAATTGCTATAAAATATTTAAATTATTATTGTCTGTGATAATAGAGATGTAAAAAAATGTGTTTAGAAATAAAAGATTGTTTACATCAATATGCACTGAACTGAACTGCACGTTTTGCACTGAACTGACAAATTGAAAGGGTTTTCAATTTGAGGGTGACTTTCACCTGTGCCCAGTACACTTCCAGTGCCTGAGACTTAACTTCACAGAATCACAGAATATACTGAGTTGGAAGTGACCTAAAGAACCATCACGCCCAACTACAGCCCTTGCACAGAACCATCTCCAAGAGTCACACCATGTGCCTGAGAGTACTGTCCAAATCCCTCTTGGTGTTATGACCGTTTCCCTGGGGAGCCCTTTTCCAGTGTCCAGCCATTCCTCCTAGTATATGACACAAACCTCTCCTGACACAACTTCAGGACATTCCCTCGTGTTGTGTCCTTGTCATCACAGAGATGAGATCAGTGTCTGCCCCTCTTCCCCTCTGAGGATGTTGAAGACTATGATGAGATCTCCCCTCAGTTTCACCCTCTCAGGCTGAACAGATCAAGTGACCTCAGCTCCTCCTACTGCAGTTTCCCTTCAAGGCCTTCCTTCCACCATCTTTGTTGCCCTCCTTTGGACACTCTCCAATAGTTTAATGTCTTTTTATATTGCGGCAGCCAAAAATACACACAGGATTCAAGGTGAGGCCTCCTCAGTGCAGAGGCCAGCAGGACAATCCCCTCCCTTGCTCGGCTAGCGATGCTGTGCCTGATGCCCCCCAGGACACACCTGGCCCTTCTGGCTGCCAGAGCTCATTCATGCTCAACTTGCCATCAACCAGGACCTCCAGGCCCTTTTCCACAGTGCTGCTTTTGAGGATCTCCTTCCCCAGTCTGTGCACACGCCCAGGATTGCGCCATGCCGCATGCAGAATCAGACTCTTGCCTTGTTCAACTTTATATGGTTGGTGATTGCCCAGCCCTCTAATTTGTCATGGTCTCTCTGCAGGGCCTCCCTACATTCATGGGAGTCAACAGCTCCTCCCAGCTTTGCACTGTCGGCAAACTTGATGAATATCCCATTCAGTACTGTGGCCAAGTCTTTTCTGAAGGTGTTGAAGAGCACAGGACCTAAGGTGGAGGCCTGCTGAACCCCAGTAGTGACAGGTAGCCAGTCTGATGTCACCCCATGTCACTATAAACCTTTGAGCCCTACCTGTGAGCCAGTTACTCACCCATCACATGATGTGTTTATCCATCTGTGAGCTTGACATTTTTTCCAGACAGACTCTGTGAGAGCCACGAGTAAAAGCTTTAATGAAATCTGAAAAAGACCACATCAACTGGCTTCCCTTGATCAGCCAAGTGGGTTACCTTGTCATAAAAGCAAATTAGGTTTGATAAGCAGGAATTTCTTCTCATGAAGACTGTGACCAATTACTGCATTGTCTTTCATGTATTTTTCAATACTTCCCAGAATAAACTGCTTTGCCATAACTTTACCAGCACTAAAGTGACAATAACAGGCCTGCATCTTTTGGGATCCTCCTTCATGCTATTTCTGCAGTTTGCAAAACCATTCTCAGCTGATATTGGCTGTTCCAAAGACCAGAAAGATTGAAGGAAAAAAAATCATTCTACAATACCTATCTTTTCCGTCAACCTGGTCTTGTCTTATTATGCAAATATATGGGGGAAGATAGATCCTGTGTTATTTCAGAAAGGAACTTAGAGAAGTATCTGGGTCAAAATATGTCCAGTGTTTTGAGGTACTAATGCACATATTTATTTAAACAGAATCTGTAGCTCAGTGTTATAAGAGAGAAGTGAAAATATTGAGACATAAATTCTTTGTAATGCTGCAGTATATTTTTCCACAAGATAAATTGTAGTATTAAGGTATACTTAAATGGAAAATCATAACTTCTGAACATGAAGTATTTCTCATTCTTTTAAATATAAATTGAAATACTGACCTGTTTTGGTGCTGGGAAATGGTTTAAGGAACTATGCTATAAAAGATTCATATAGAATACCTACATTTTAAGTTAGATACTCTATTACTGGTAATTCTTAAAACATTATGAGCATTTAGGATAGCACTGACAGTATTTATTTTCAATGTTCATTAATTTAAAAGGTTTAAAGGACTGACTTGTACAAATAAGGATTTTTTTTTTTAATCAATGAAAAGAAGTAGCCTTTTTCCAGTGTGTGGATCAGTGATAGTCTGGAAGCTGATCATTATGGTCTGTGAAGCATGTGTATATTTAAAATTTTTACTGAAGGCTATGGTTTATACATACTGATATTTGCAATTGCAGTTCCATATGTAGATGAAGCATAAAAAGAATCGAGATTTACCAGTAACATGACTGCAAACCCTTTAAGCATGAACAAACTGCTTGTACCAAAACCACTAGTAATCAGCAATTTTCTTGACTAGTAGGATTTATTTAACCTCAGTTTTCTGTGTTGTCATTAAAACATAAGTATTGCAATGGTAGCTGTAAATCACAGCAAAATACATGTTGATGACTTTCTTTCCTTAAATTTCTGTTAATTACTTCTATGAGATATTTCAAATGGTAATGACATACTGCTGAGGCAGAAGGATGTAAAACTGTTTCTCATTCCAGAGAAGATAATGGCAAAGTATCTAAAGGTCAAGAAGAGTGCTGGCTGTATTAATATAGAAAGGTAGCTATAATTTCAGCTATTACCCAAGCGTTGTCCAAGTGATGAGAGAATATGCTACTTTGAACAAGGCACAATCTATAGGTCTTCAAAGCATTGATAAAATCATAAAAGTTCAGGTTTAGAAAGGGCCCCCAGGAGGTAATGTAGCTCTTAACTCTACTCTGAAAAAAACCTATTGGCTTGGAAATCCTCTGCAGAGATGCCAATCTTATCCATTCTTAAAATAGATAGAAAGAAAAGCATAATAATATTCTATTATTGCTAGATACTGTGTATAGAGAGTAGTAATTGGAATATCCTATTGTTGCTTAGCCTGCTGCTTCTTCCTGTATATCACAGGAAAAAGACAAGACGTGCCTGCAAGGACACTATGTTACAGACAGTAATAACCTGAAAAGGAAATGGAAGGTAAGAACTAAATAAGTCTGTCCTAATCTAAGCAAGTTTCTACTTTTATGAGCAAGAAAAGCATAGGGAGTAGGGCCAGAGACTCGGTGTTGAATTATTATTTCATCATACTCTGGTATTTGATTAATTCCTTAATCCTTTGCTCTGTTCCTTATATAAAGACCAATTTTCTTTCCTACTCAGAATCTCTTTCATAGTATTTTCCTAGTTTTCATCCCATTCCAGGCTTACTTCTGAAGAATTCCAGTCAAAAGTTACTAGGGTTTTGTTCTTTATAAAGCAAATGAGATATGAATAAGTTAGTGGAGACAGTTTTCAATGTAATCCAGAATTTGAGTTGTTATTTGAACAATCATGTATAGATCATAGAGAACTTTCTTATTCATATTTATGTTTTAAAAATTTATGTCTTCAAAAATTAGGTTTTCTTTCATACTGGCTGAAGTGAAATCAAGTAAATCTGCCATATCCCAAGCTGCATAGTCTCTATATTGTGTCTTCAAGTTGTATCATAATGTAACAACACTCATATTGCAAAACCAAGACCAACTCAGAAAGTCTCCTTCTGATCCATAAAATGTAAGATACAGTCCTATTGCCTGTCAAGGTGAAGAAAGGCGTCAAGATTCTTAAAGATCTTAAATACTGATTTTCTGATTAAGGAGTCCAGTAAGATGAATAAACTCCATGTTACTACTTAGACTTAAAAAGGATAATAAACTTCTAGATGACTTCTAAACTTGAAATATACCTTTAATGTGTTTTTTACAAGAATTTTTGTTTTCATAATATATTATTATTTTCACAAGAAATAATTCCTTTGTGGAAAGTGATTAGTTGCCCAATTTCTAGGGTGTGAAATCTGAAGTATATAAAATGAATCATAACATTTCTCCCAAAGAGACATGCTCTTTCCCTGGTGGCTCATTTAGAAGTAATTAATGTACTGTAATGTCATTGTGTTTCAAATTCAAATGTTCAAATTGATAATAGACTATATGCTTTCTTTAAACAGTTTCTGCTTTACAGTTTGTACCATTTCTCTTACTTATAGGCAATCAACCAAGCTTTGGCTATTGTATTAACAAAAACAAGTAAAAGAACTAAGATGTATTTATTGAAACTTAAAGATGTGCTAATTTCTTTTAATGTTAAAAAAGAAAAAAAAAAAAAAAACAACCAAAAAACCTCCAAAAATCCCTGACCCAAAAAAACAAAACAAAACAAAGCAAAAACCCAAACAAAAAACCCCAGAACATAAACAAAACAAAAAACCACCCAAAACAAACTAGAAACCAACATAAAAGCAGAAAAATACCCTCAGAAAAATATGTTTCCTTTTGGAACAGATTGATAAAAAAGAAACCAGTCAAAGCACTGTTACAGTGCATGATCAAGGGCATCTAAACAGGCATTTTAAAAGGGAATATGTGCATTTTCTATTACGAGAAATATGAATTCATGCTCTGCTAATTTTTCAAAGAGCTGAAGCTCCTCCCACTTCAAATCTACAGTGTAATCTGAAAGCCTCCGTTAATCTTCCTTAAACAGGTAATACTATTCATATTTAATTACCATCTTGATTTTCAAGTTTAGTATTCACATTATTCCGCCATTTCTTAGATCACTTTTTGAGTTATAATGGTATGAATGTCAGTAGATTCAGGAGTTAAGTTTTTCCTAGGGTTTTTAAAATACTTGATCTTTCCCATATCTTCTTCAGGAGGGGAACAGATGGCTTCATAAATTCCCCTGGACCAGAGTCAACATATTGTGAAAAGCGCTGTGATCTTACTACAACTTACTCCTCTGTTTGAATGCACTAAATGTGACAACTGATGTGTTTGAAGTCAAGCAGGTGGACAAACAGTAAAATTTTACACCAGGGCACAATGCTGAAACCCAGGAGAATGCAGAACCAGGTTTGTATTCTTGTTTTACTTCAAGAAAGAAATAATCAATTACCTCTTCTGCAGATAACTAACTGTAAAAAGAACAATTCTGCTATTAGTTCCCTGTGTTTCTTTGTATGGTGTATCTTCATCAGTACCAGGTTACATACTAATAAATCATGGAAATTACTTATTCCTATGATGTATACAGCCTTGTTAACTCATTTTAGAGTAACAGTTCACAAAAAAAAATACCTTTGTGCTATTTGTTTGGAATGGCTGCTGAATGCTTGGGAGCCTTTTATAACCACAAAATTTACAATGATACACACTAGGGAGGGTTTATGAAAGGTGATCATGTAAGATAATTTTTGTACAGGTAAATAGTGAAATAAGTTTCTAAAAGAAGTTTCTAAAAGCAACAGACTGCAATATGTAATTCTTTTAAGCAATAATAAATTGCCCATATAGAATTAATGATCTCCTGACATTTCTTTCAAAAGACTTGAAAAGAACTAATTAATGTAGCACATTTCAAGCTAAGCAAATTGCAGTGATAAATGGGATTACTGGAAGCTATAAATGCAATTCGTAACTGAAGGAAAAGTGCAAAACATCACTCAGAAGATTAAGGAATGCAATTAAGCAAAACATTTGGAAGTACTTAATTACATCTGCAGAGGATAGTTAAGTGAAATCTGGTGCCTTGCATTAGCAGCAATGTCAAACCTTCAGAAGATTGCTTAAGCAAAAAGTAGACCATTTGATGTCAAGATACTATCTGATTTGACATGCAAGAAAAATATTTCTTCATTGATAAATTATGCAAATGTCTGAAAACATAAGCAGGTTCCTAGCAATGGCAAATTTTGAATTACAGGCAGAAAAGTCAGGTAGTGATTAAGTGGACACTTTCTTGTTGATCCAAATGTCTTTTGGTATAATTAATGTATACCAAAGTAAAAAATTTGCAAGAATATGGGATGGACTGTAAATTGGCTAGGGCTTAATTCAGCAAATTGCAAAACTATATGGCTGTAATTAAGGAAAGCCCTGACAAACTTATGTGTTTCCATCGATTTTACATCCCTTGTTATAACATTCTTCACTAGAGTTTGAACTTAGAAAATTGATCTAATAGATGAAACTCCTAAAGACAAGTGTTAAATTATGCACTCTGTCTCTCATAGAAAGCTAAAAGCTGTCTTTGTGAAGGCGCCAGGGAGTGAACAAGTCTCAGGGGTGGCTGGCATGGAATGGCTTATATTCATGTTCTTCAGGACAAGCCTCCCCTGGAGAAGAACGGCTGTGTTGAGTGTACATATCAACCCAGAGAGGTCTGGTGATTTTTGCATCTCTGCTGCTTGAAGGGAGGAGGCATTGAGGAAATCCATCAGTTCAACTACACCCATGTTTCCTCCTGTGTGGAGACCTCTTTACACAGGAGCTCGGGAATACAGAACATCCGAAGGAGGAAGCAAATTCACTATATAGTTAGATTCTCCTTGCTGACCTTCACTTTATTCCTAGAGAATAGGCTGGCCATATCACCTTGTTCCCTGCTCCACTTTTCCTATTCTTGACCTGTTTTCTGGCAGCTGTTATGATTTCAGCAATGAGATGCTTCTAGCTGAATGTTGGTGCTTAAAAATGTAATGACTGAGTTATTGCCAGACATCTACAGAATCCCAAGTCTAGACACACTGCTTAGTAACTGGATTCTCAAATACAAGAGTCAAAAAATTCATGTTCTGTTCCTTCAGCTTTCTAAAATAATAAAGCTTCATTTAAAAATTATGCATATTTGAAACTTAGTTGATGTTTTTGAATATCAAATATTTGTGCCTGTGTAGTCTATAGCTGTCTTTTTGTTTCTAAGGATAAGGTGGAAAATAATTGAATGACAAATAAAAATCACCAATAAGGGCTTTTGTTCCCTTTCCTTGCAACTCAAGAATTCATCTCCAGTTGTTTTTATTTCCTAAACAAGCAAGTTGGGCAGTTGCCAGTGAGTGTTCTAATATTCCCAGAAGTTTCAGTGCACAATTGTTTTAATATATTTTGGTATATATCTAAGATAATTGCTTTTATGGGTCTGTTCTATTGATCACATGGATAACATTACCATTTTTAGTGCTGTTGTTATGACATAGCACTGCTGAATAAGCAATGAAGTCTTTTTTAATGTAATATATATTATTTCTATTTAATTTTATTTCTTTTTCATGGACATTGTTGTGACCTGTACTCCTGAATTTTATACTCTGCTGCAAATTCTAAAATTAAATAAGGAAAAGGGAAATTAATTGAAAAATAAGAATTTCTCAGAAGTACATCTGATGAAATATGACTGTAAAACTAAAGATTGTATTAAAAGACTAGTAAGTATTGTGGTGAAAATATCAAAGAATACATGAATAGAGGAAATTTTTAAATTGTGAATATTAATATTTGATTAAATAAAAATATGCAGTACTGGTTATAGTAGGTCTTTTGGGCTAGGTTGGAAAGAAAATGGGATTTTGTACTGAAATATTCTCTGGCTAAATTATATTAAACTGAAACATTCTTCCTGCCACAAACATGCTGACTGGCTTAATTGCAACATTCCTCAGGTTTTGTTTTTTGTTTTTGGTTTTTTTTTTTTTTTTGAAAGGTGAAAGACTTAGAAAGCAGACTTAGAAAGACAAAGGCTGTCAAAATTGTAATCTGTTTACTATCTGGACTTCCAGATCCTAGGAGCTCTATCCTAGGATCAGTCTTAGAAAAAAAGGAGACTAATCTGTCCTTTTTCCCAGATTTTCTTTTTTTAAAATCTGCTTATTAATTCTATGCATGAGTGATATTTCCCATTTTCTAGAACATAGTTCTTCAGATATTACTTGTAGATGGCATAAAAAGCTGAGCATGCAAAGGTTTGGCTGCTTCCAGGGATGTTTAGCTGAAGAAAGGGGTAAAATCTTGAAGTATGAGGTGGGCAGAAACAAACAACTGCATTGAGATGATCAAAGACAAAGAGTTGGCTGCACCTTTAGAAACTTGAAAAAATTTTATAAGTATTGCAAATACTTGGATTTTTTTTACACATTAAAGAGCATGTACCTAATTTTGAAGGGGATTCTGGATGTACTACGTGTGAATAAACTCGGGATTATTGTTTGTAAAGTAGCACTAGTTAGTGTGAGTGGCCATGACAGAGGCCCAGACCATCAGGGATCTGAATTGTTTATTCAAAAGAAACAAAAGCTGGTTTTACACACTTTTTCAAGGCATAGTGTTTCCTTCTATGGCAATTCTCACTACGTGTCCTATCCCACACTGCCCTGTCAGCAACAGTCTCTCAATGTCCTTCTGTGATGGATTGGGCACTGTTCACCCATCTGGCAGCTTCTGTCAGGCTCCTCTCCTGTGGGGCTGTGCCACTGGCACCTCCTCCCACCAAGGTCAGGCAGAGACAGCCTCTCTGTGCTGCCATGGGCTTCTCTGTGCTGCCTGCCATGGCCTTCTGCCATTCTGTAAGTCCTACAGACTGCAATTCACTTTCATCCTGTCTGTTCCCACAGGTTAGGTAACCCCTGATTTAATTAGGAACAGGTAGAATGTTTTGAGACATATGTAACTCAGGTATTGAACATAAAATCTCCACATTCGTTAGCCCTGACTCAAAATGACATTATTTTTACTCTTCTGTAATGATTTTGCTTTTCTTTAGCCTTCATACTCTGAAGAATTAACACATTTGCCCATTTTATTTTACTTTTTTAAAAGATTTATGGAAAAATGTGTAAATTTTCAAGGACTTTTGATAAAAGCTGCAAAGCCTCGATAATCAGGGCTGTTCCTGAGGCTGTACCCACAGGTTAAGTTCAAAATGTTACTATTTGACTACTGCTACAGCAGATATTACAGTAATTAAAACACTTGAATGAGTACTGCTGTGAATGCATTTCACAGGGCCCACAAAGTGCTAAATGCACACCACTAAATATTTATAAAAACTATGCCTTTGTTTTTTGTCTGACTCAGTATAGGTCTCTCTGGACTTATTTGGAACCTGAAAAAAATGGATGGAAGAGTTGCTCTTTTTATTTCCATCTATGCAGTGCCAGCAGATGGGAGTCAATTTGATGATTCATTTTAATGATTTAGTTGGCTAATTTGTCCCAGATTTGCTCATTTTGTTCACAGTTTGAAGAACCTGCAAGTATTTTTCCCTTGTGCAATAAAGAGTATAGTAAATGCTAGCTGGGTCAGCCTGGTAATTCTCAAAATTTTAGCCTTAATACCAGCAGAAAATTCATTCTTTCCTGTAGTCACATTTATAGAAATGGAGTTTAGCTGCCTGCTATGTCTAATTGACATTATAATTCAAAGTCAGCCAGCATATTAGTGTTTCGGTTTCCTATTTAAAATCATGACAAAACATACATAACTATAATGGTCTGAAAGTTTTATGTTTCAACTATTATATTTTGTAATACATAACTAGCAATGATTATTCTCTCATAAGAGATCATTTGCATGGGAAGAAATTGCCAATATTAAGTTGGATATTTTCCCATAAGGGAAAGAGACCTTTGAAATTCATCCTTTCATCCAAAGATTTAAACTGGTATTCTTTCTGGTTCTCCATTGTGGCCACTGCTTTTTTCCTCACATTCCTCTTTCCTCCAGTCCACTCATTCTGTCAAAGACTAGCTATTAATACATCTTTTCTTCTGCTTTCCTTCCTGTTGATCCTTTCTGCTGTCTCCATCCTTCACTATCTACTCCAAGCTGCTGCTTCACAATCAATCAGACTATATGTAACTCTGCACTGATCTCTGTCTCTACTTTGATAGACATTCTACTAGTCTTGCTTTGTAATTATACCTTTTACCTGTTCTTTTCTTTCAAATATGGGTATATGATCTAGATTTCCTTGAGCAGGTAATATGTTGGTGTGCTTGAGTCCAGTCTGGTTTTGAAGGAAGTGCTTCTGTTTAGACTGTTTTCTTAGCGCTGCTTCCACAGGCCAGGCTCTAGCCATGAACGTGTATATAGCTAAACATGAGACTTTATTTTCAAAGGTTGTAAATAGGAGGTAAACTATAAAGGTATACAGGTTTCAAGCTTCAGTGTGTCTCATCATTAAGGGAAGAGCATTTCTAAGTCATTGTTAACGTGTGCAGACAAACTATTTTTAATTTGAGTGTGCACTTATATTTCCATTCAAAACCAAACACAAGGAAACTTGTCAAGCTGAAGTGTGTGACCTGCAAATAAAAAGGCAAACACCAGTAAGAGTTTTTTTTTAAATATTATTCAACCCTTATGAAATATATCAGGCTGACAGATGAAAATGGAAATTTTCTATCTACATCTTTGATCGGACGCAAGTGGTGGTTCATTCTTCTTTGGCAAGAAGAAATGAGAGCGACTAGACCTCTATTCCCTGTGCTAAGAAGGCCAATATTTGAAGTGGTGGTCTGCCCACTCAGTAGGAAATCTGCAAGGCAGTGACAGCCACATCATCACTGGTTAAATCAGCAAACAGTTTTGCCTTAAAATGGGAAGGTGTGATACAGAACGACTTCCATGTGCTCAATGAACAAGCGATGACAAAGTAGCGATAAATACATTTTCAGTATTACTTGTCTACTGGCAATTTTTCTTGATACCCAATGATATATTCAGGGTATCAACATCTCTGCCTGGTGCTGTCAAATAGAGAATGAAATTTATTTTTCCATGTTGTGAGAGAATGCTTTTCAGTTTTTCTAGTAAGTGTCTTCTTAAAAATGAATCAGAATGAAATGGGAAACAAAAAAGACTAAGCAAAGAGCAAGAGGCAGATATTAATTACATTTTGTACCACTTTATACAGATGATCTTTTGCCTCATTTGAATAAGAAAAATTTCTTTAATTACTTTTTGATTTAGCATCTCCTTGAAACAAGAGCATTTTTTGAAAGTTAAAGCATTTTGTAGGGATGTTATTAGTACAAGTGATTATCATAATCTTTTTCTCTTTAAGTGATATGAGCGAGATATTTCTCAATGTTGGCCTTTTGTTAGCCTAAAATAATGAACTAAGCTTTTTTTCTCTGAACTCTGTAAGTGTATAAGTTTCACTGGAATATGCTGCAAAACGGATTGATTTTGGTAAATAATTCTTTTTACTTGTTAAAAAACTTCATAGAATTACTTAAATATCTTTTGTTCATTATTTATCTATCTTTATTCCTTCCTTTAGTCTTCCTTCTTACCATTTCTTTTTACCAAGAAATAAAAAGAAGAAAAAATCCTCTGTTGAGTCACTTGGTTATTTTTGTATTTCTAGTGGTCTGTTTTTGCTCTGATTAGAGTAATTGGAAAAGCATAAATTAATTTCATATGCCCAAGATGTGAAGTAGATGCTGCACTTGTCCTGAAATTTGTCTGACTCTTCGTCTGATACTACCAGGGCTGAGTGTAACTAAAAATTCCAGGATCTCATTTGCTTGCTGGCTCATGGTCTGCTGCATTGGTGTCTTACAACTCTGCTGTGGAGGAGTAAAAGGCACCTCATGCAAAAGAGAGATGCAGCAATAAGTTTTACTGAGGTAATACTTTGACAGAGTTCAATATAATCAATGGAATTTAACAAAGATTAACAGTGGTTTACCATGGTTCATAAAGTTAGATGGCAAAGTTCACCTTATTAATTACTGAACAGAAGAAACACAAAAGAACATTTAGTTAGAATGTGCAGTGAGGGGCAAAGTGCATGTATCACACTCCCTCCCTGACTAGAGTCAACCCACTTCATGTCAATAGAGTCCTGGTGTTTTCACCTCTTGTCTTTATGCTATAAACACTTGATATATCCTGTTGACACACCTGAGGATCCATGGTAAGAAAACAGCTTGTAGTGCAAAATATTACTATGAATTTTATGGGTTTTCTTTATATTATTGGGTGATTTCATATAAGGAATGCATAGCATTTGCTTTCATAAGTACTAAAACTTTGCATGGAAAGATTGTAAGTAAAAAGCATCTTATTGTTAGAGCTAACAAAATCAAAATGGGATGGAGACCCAGAATCAAGTTTCTTGTTGCTGTTAGTGACCCTCTGCATAAGTTGTCCCACCATTTTTTTTCTATCATTGGCAGTCTTCTGGACATGACATATTTATTTTGCTTTATAGTGAGCAGTAATACATTCTCTTTGTCCATTTTCTTGAACTTTTTTTTTCTGCAGTGGGTAGAGATGATCATGCTGTAATAGCTTTCTTAACAGTGTAAGATTCATTCCAATGGAGTTAGGTAGTAAATCTTGATATGATGTAGAGTTAGATTGTAATAATTGATGAGAAGTGGCAGGAGCTGAATAGTTAAAGTCACAGCCTATAATTTCAGTAAAATTAAATCTAAAAACATTTGAGTGATTGCTTCTATCAACAGTGATATTGCCTAGAAATATAAAATCACAGACAGTTCTCATAACAAACACATCCATTTCTAATATACACAAGTACAGTTTCAGAGGTTGTATCAGTATATATCTCAAAATGGCAAATACTTGTTCAGCGTCAAGACAAATGTCTTAGGCTTTAATAGCATTGCCTTCACAAATCCTTGTTCTCACTCAACACATATATCAACATCAACACTTTGCTACTTCTTTCCCTTTTGTTGAGCCCATACTCTGTATTCTATTGTACAGAGTGCAGTTCCATGATGATTTAATTTCAGCCCAGTGATGTGGGATGTAGTATATACCAAAGCATTGGATATTTATACGAAAAGTTGTAGATTTACTGTCAGTAGAGTCATAGGTAAAATTGACTAGACACCACCAGGATTTGAATTGTCTTTTCAAACTCAGTTGTATTATCCTAGATTACTTCTTACAGTGGATAAGGTGGTCTCTTCACCTTTTCCTACAAATTTACTGCCACAATAGATTGTACCCACAACTGAGCC
>WBNQ01072348.1:0-5000 GCA_013401375.1 Spizella passerina
TTTACTTCATTCACATTTTTCACTTCCACATAAAGTAGAAATTGCCTGCACTGACTGTCTCAGAGCACACAGAGGCTAACAGTACAAGTGTAAACTGTCATCTAAGTCTTTTTCTTCTGCCTAACACTGGAAAGGTTATGTCCTGAAATAATGCATTTAGCAAATGATGAGCCCTGTAAGACAGGACCAGGGCTGGAAGGATTGCAGACAAAATGTGCTCAGGGCTGGAAGCAGTCACACAGATTGGAGACCAAACCCAAATGCTGCCTGTCCAGGAGAATTTCATATTGATGCCTCTGTGATTGGAAAGAAGAATTTTGCAGCCAAATGCTCTGTTGGTTTACATTCCTGGAAAAAACACTGATTTATGGAAGGTTTTGTAATATAAATATCGCAGTTTATTTTTGGTTTTAAGGCTTTAAACTGCAATAAGGTGCATTAAGGATCCTTTCTAGTTTGCAGTATATTTTGTTTTATATGAATTTGGTTACTCTGTGTACCTCAGTGTACCTGTCTTTACAGCAACCCTGAGCAGTGTGGGGTATTCTGCATTATTTTACACCTGAAATATTGAAATACAAGAAATGTAAAGGTGTTCTATCTCTGTACAGTTAAGTATGTTTCCAAGAGAAACCTCAAGGGTTTCTAGCAGCCCAGGTGTTAGCCATGGCCATAAAAGGTGAGAAACATCATGCATATGAAAATTCAGCCCATCACTAAAGGGTCTTAAAAATCTGACCCAACACAATTTGGGCAAGATCATGCAAAGTAACAACAGCAGAGAAGGGAATTGATCCATTTCTCAGAAAATGTTGCATTGTACATAACCCTTAAAATATGTCTTTTTTCTGGTTTGTTTTGGGTTTTTGTTTGTTTGAGTGGTGTTGCTTTTTTGTTTGTTTTTTTTGGTTGGTTGGTTGCTTTTTGGTTTGGTGCAGTTTTTTTTTCCACTAAGATTATTTAGTAAATATATTCTGACAATTTAGGAAATAATTTTTGCTTTGGTTCCTTCCTGTTTACCTTTCAGAGTGAATCATTTGGCATGTGTTCTGATTCCACTGGATCAAGTATGACTTTTCATTCATTTCATAGGTATATACCTCACTGAAAACAATAAAGCTAGTAAAGAGGAAAAGGGAGATGCTAGAGGGAAGGTTTAATTCTTTAAATTATAAAATAAATTGGCAGTGACTGCACACTGAGACACATCTTAGTCCCCATGTACTAATTGGATGCCACTTAAAAACATTATGAGAAAAGTATATGAAACTCCAGGTCTTCCAGTCTAAGTACCATCCTGGTTTTATACTGATATTAATGACCACAGGTTGGGTAGGGTTGTTTTTTATTTTTTCTTTTTCCCCCCACTGTGGTGAAAGTAAGATGCCTGAAGGGAAGCAGAATTAATTAAGTTTCTGATGAATATTGGACCACTACTGGCATTTGCCTCGGGATCAACAGGTAGGTTCTTAACTTTGTGAGGGAAAACATTATTGAAGAAGGTTGCATTCCTTGTGCAGATCAAGTTGTGCTTTTAAAAAATAAAAGAAGTCAGCTGGTGGTCTTGCTTTTAATTATCGAAGCTGTGAGAATTCAAATGACATATTTGCCTCATTTACTTAGAAGATATTCTTGTATTTATTAAATCATTTGAAGAACATCTGTAACACTTTGATAAGATTTTCTTTCTCATCATGGGAAGCAGGCTGCATTTCAATACCAGGAAGTACTAGTATTACCAAGTGTTTACTACTCCATTTACAGGGAAACTGTGCTATGTAGAAGTAAAATTCACCAGAATTTGGAAATGTTTCATTTTGTAACAATAGTGGACATAAATCCAATACTGGGATTAAAGGATCCAGATATAATTAAAAATTATTATTTAGCTTTTCCTTCTATCACTGCTAGACTACAAGCTACCTTTTTCTTACCATTTTTTACCCAGGAATTCCCTCACAAAAGCAAAAGCCTATAGAGTCATCTCCAGCAACAGTACAGTTGAGATGACAAGGGAAAATAGAGCAGTTTTAACACCAGCTGTTAAATGACTGAGAAGATAGTGACACTGTCTTTCTGTACTGTTTATGGGGCAAATAAAAATATAGAAACAGCCAATGTGCTTTAGATCAATCAAAAATAATTTTTAAACAACTTGAAATTTCATGTCATTGATGCTTTAAGACTATTCTGGATTATGAGCACCTCCCATAGACACTGAGGACAAGGGTCCAGTATCTCAAGTTGTTTTTACATGTGACTGTGGTTTAAAAATCAAAGTTCAATTGATTTCAGGCAAAGTCACAAACAGAGTCCACAGTATCAGACAGAGCAGGGTTTTTTTTGTTTACTGTAGGAATCCAAAAGTTAAACGAGAATTTCTAATAAAGTTTTACAGGAAGCCTTCTTTTAAAAATTGAGAATACCAGAGTAAATCTCCCTTTAAAAGGTTGGTCATATATTACTTAATGTTCTGCTGGAAAATGCATGTGTGACATAATAAATACAGTAGGAATTCAGTTATTAAAATGTGTGAGCATGTACAAAGCTGCATATGCATATACATATGCATATACATGTGTATATGTGCATGCAAATATGGATATTGTCTCTTTATACATAAAAGCTTATTTAGTTATCTGTGGTTGTGTGTTCACAGAAATAAATACCTGCATGTACCTATAGCCTTTCTCACTTCAGAAAACACAATAATTACCTAAAATTTATTTCCCTGTGTTTCAGAGGTAGTTTTTAGAAAATTTACTGTAAATTATTAAGCACCTTAATTCCTCCTTAATTTCAGTCTGGGAGTTTTATGTCTCCTAAATTGTTATTATGTATATATATGTATATATATATATATATANAAACATTTCAAGAGCTGCTTTCACCTATGGGTAATTTGTAGAGTAGCAGTGGATACTCATATGTTCACTATTTTATTTCTCACACTTTTAAATCATCAATGCCCAACCCATTTTATTATTGCTGGGATTTTTTCATTTGCCCAAGTCTCAGTTCTTTCTGTATCTCATCCTCTTCCTGAAGAAGACATTGATTTTAATCTTTTCCTTTTTAAGTATTTATTTATGCTGTTTCATTGTCCATAGGCACTACTTGTAAAGAACCTGCTCTGATAGACATCATATAAACTGAAATTTCAAAAAGTGGTCCCTGCTCCAGATATGCTAATTTCTTCTTAGTCACCTTTCTAGGTTGCTCTATTTCTTGACATCAGAACAATGAGCTATAACCTGATCATTTTCTACTTATATTTCCTTTTTCCTCCTTTTTCTTCCTTATGTCTGTCTTCTACTCTATCCGATTTTTCTATCAAAAACAGTCATATCCACAATACTCTAAAAACATACCCATTCTCATAAATCTTCAGAATAACTTGTACTTCCTTGTACTGCACAATCATTCTCTCCTCTCTCAGAGCACTCTGTCTTTTGCCCTCATTTTCCTGCTATACCTCAGTCTATTTTACTTTTTCACCTTTTCATTTGTAGTGTTTGTTGCAGCAGTCTGCTATGACCATACCCCAAAATTTTACTCTTTCCTCTTCGAAGCAGTTCATGAAATGAATGATTCCTTAAAACATGTTAATGGGAATATTTTGTGCCTTTTCTCTTTACCTGTGAGCTGCTACAGCCTTCTGACTACAAATTTCTTCCAGGCTGAATTTCTATTTCCTTCCATTTAGGTTTAGCCATCTAAATCCTATCAATTGTTAGGCAATTGCAATACGGTGTAGTGATTTAATAAAAAAATATGTGAATGGAAAATATAATATTAACTTCTGAGGAACCATGTGCTGCTCCTGTAACTTAAAACTCCATATTCCAGCTAGCCACCATTTTCCGTGGGCAAGAGAGACCCTGTTAATGTGCACAGCAAATGCTAGAGGTTTCTGTGGTGCTGAATCCACAGCTGAAAACACAGCTCATACCCTTGATTTTGTGTATTTTGTTTTATATAACTCTTGTAGAAATAATAGAGCATTACAGAATATGACTTGCATCAGTCAATGCTTTTTTTTTTCATTCTCTCAAAAAAGCATTTTGTGGTTGTTTTTAAATACTGCTGTTCCTTCTAAAACTGTGACTGCAACTAGCTGTATCTTTGGTTACAGGAGAGTCAAAGAAATATGTTATTTACTCAGTTGGGTATCTAAGGCTTGTAATTCTATGTAATATTGTCTTTCATTCAGATACCCTATACATTTTCACTCTCCTTAAATCAGTTTTGCTTGTTGGGCTGGCAGTGTTCTCTTTAAATATGTATTGCTTTTAAATGTTGTAAGTAATGGAGTGACTCCATTTACTGAGTTGCCATCATAGATGATTCTCTATATTAGGAAAAAAATGTTTTGTCTACTTAATAATAAAAGTGTGATTAGATGTCCAATTAACATTGGACAGGTGTTTTGGAAACATACCTGGACAATTTCTAACACTGTTGTGATGTTCAGTTCTGTTACCAAACAAAAGCATCCACTTAATTTTTATATAGAAAAGAATAATATTAGTGATGTACTTTGCCTTGAGGTGCCAGCTCCCTCTGCTTTGCCTGCTCTTTGGATAAATTTTATATTCACAAAAGCTGTTTACTTGAAGCTCTCTGCTCTTGCTGTGGAGAGTAAAGCCTTTCCTGACCCCAGTGGTCTCTTTACATTGTTCAAGGGGAATTGTTGAGGTGTTCATGATGTCTTGACTGTCTTACCCTTCTCCTCTCTGCATCATTATTTTAATTGACTCTGTGTTGTGGCATCCCAGCAAATACAGTATGCTGAAGCCCCAGAGGGAGCTGCAAGTGAAAACACCTTGTTCTTCTAAGAACTCCAAACTTTTTTTACTGGCTGCAGAATAAATGCTGCCTGAATGAGTAATGATTAGAAAGCTTTTGGAACTGTATTACCATAGGTGACAGCTCTGAAGAGATAGGCAGGTAATGTTAAGAGGCAGGGATAAGAGGCTATGACATTATGTCTGGAGGGT
>WBNQ01072348.1:10000-29506 GCA_013401375.1 Spizella passerina
GTGGGATCCCACTCTGATGTTAGACCCTTCACAAGTGCTTTCTGGTACTCACTAATATGAATAGGATCTGCTTGCATACTTAATTTTGCTGTTTTCTTCCTAGTATTTCTGCACTGCTAGATGTAGTTTTGATATGAGATTTGTTTGGGGAGAGAGTTTAAAGTGTAAATAATGCCACGTATTTATCCTGAAAACTGCAGCTCAGCCTCTGCATGTGGGAAGGACGGTATTCACCCAGTTCACCTGTAGGAGTTGGCTTTGTGTCTCAGGTTTGCCTCCAGAAAGGGTTTAACCCGCTTACTGGAAGTCCTGAGGAGCTGCCTTCAGTCTCCTGTGTGAAACCCAGGTGATTTGGACTGGGCTCATGCCATTGAGCTCCTTGAATAAAAGGGGGGAGACGTTTCTCTTCAGCCAGCTGCCTACAAGAAGTCCACACACTGCACAGAAGCTGGGTCAGCCCAGGCTGCAGCAGCTCGAGTTGCTGAGCAGACAGATCCAGTGCAGGGCTCGGTGCTGTGCAGGGACACCCACAGACGGGTGGCTCTGTGCCCAGGGATTGTGCATTCCTCCTGGAGGCCTGCCAGGAGATGACCTGGCCTCAACCACCAAAGGAGAATAGAAGCAAATACATTTATAGACCCTTCGCATGTACTGGTAACATAGATTTTTGTAATTGTTTTTGTTTCTTTAAGAAAAGCATTTTTTGTACTAAAATTTGTGATGGGAAGAACTTGCCAATATCCAGTATGTCAATGTATATGTGTGGAACAGCTAAGTCATCATTGTAGCTCATTGCAGTTTGGCATTTCTGACACCTGAGCACACCTCACTCCAACACAGAAATTTTACTCGGTGAGACTGGGGAGAAAAGCAGGATCTGTCCTTTACAGATAAACTAATTCAAAGTTAAATAAGGCAACTTTTATTTATGTTCTAGATATTAAGCAGGAGGCTAACAATTGTCAGAAATAATTCACATGCTTTAGTGCATATACATAAACCATTCAGATGTGTTAGTTAATGCTTTTTAAATTAAAAAACATAAAGATCTGTGAACAAGATGAATCCTTGGCAGTGAAAAAGACAGCCTCGCAAAACCTTGTCAGCTTGATTCCAGGTTGATGATTCCTATTAGAAAGAGTCATAATCAGATGTGCTAAAATGATGACAGAGCTGAATAAGACAGGAAACATGAAAAGCAGTAAGACCAGGACCATTGTGGGATGCTGTCAGTGGTAGATTTCACCAAGTCTCAGTGCATGTGGCACTGGTTTTTGTTTGAGTATTTTAAAACATTTTTATTATGAGAGTCATAAACAGAGAAAAAGTCTCAGCCTTATAATTCAAAGAATATTTCCCCCCTCACCCAAAAGCCTATGAAATGCAGAAATCTGACATTAACAAAACCAGTCTTAATGGCAGTCTCTACTAAAATAAGTGGGGTTTCTTTATGCAGCAACTTCTGTCATGGTTTTGCAATCGTTTGAACACTAGATAAAATATATGGAACAACAGTTGTTTCTGTTTTACTTTAATACAACAGAAAGTCAGATTTTTTTGGCTACAGAAGTCAAGGCTTGCGTCAAAACAAACTGCAGGCTTAGAGTTTGCAAGGAATTATGGAATGTGGTATGTGTCTGGATTTGTATACTTTATCATCACTGTTGTCTTGTGAGGGCAGGTTTGGCATAACTCACTGCTTCACTTTTCATGAATTACAGTCCTGCTTTTGTTCACAAGCAGTATGAGTAGTATAATTTCTCTCTTTTTGTTTTTCCCCATATGTATACTCCAAAGGCCACTGTGCAAATCTGCACCTCTTACTCCAGCAAAAAATCCCTGTGAGGTAAAAATGCAGCTCATGTAAATGCATGTGCACATTAGAAAAACATAAATACAACAGGCTTGTCCCAGTATAGAGCAGCATTTAACGCTGGCATTACCTATTAAAATCAGTGCATTAGGCTTGTGGTAGATGCTATGTTAGTGTATGTTAGTCTAGCATAATACTGCTAAAATTGCCAATCTAAAGCCCAGTTGCTGTAGCCATTAAGAAAGCAAATGCTCTTTCCCCTTCATTTATAGCAGTATTTGGTCAGTGTACAATGTGATTAGGACAATATTCCATCACACTGGACTTTCATTAATCAACAGATAACCCTCTCAGTTGAGTAAATTCAGTTTCTCTGCATCTTAGGGCTGAGACAAAGTATGAATCCTACCAGTCAGGTACGTCTAGTCAGCAAAGCGGGGAAGAGAGAAATAAATTTATTCTTTTTCCCTGCCCTCTGGGCCACATCTCTGCCTTGGTGCAGTGCCTGGAGCACAGAGCAGTGTCAGAGATAGAGACAGCCTCCTGCATGCCTCAGTTTGCCGTGGTGACTTCATCTGGCTGAGTCCAGGGACACTGTGCTGTCCTATGCACAAACAGATGTATTTCCAGAGAGGTGTGAAGAGGTTGGAGCCCCCATCCAGGCACTGAACTGGCGCAAAACAGGAGTAGCTTTCCTGCCTAGAGAAAGTCTGCAGTTTACTGGAGACCCTCTGTGAGCAGTGAGGTAGATGAGGTAGAATCATTCTCTGAATCAGCCTCCACCTGAGCACCCTCATGTCCAGGGACTGCTACTGTACCTGTCCCATTTAAAGTCCTCTATCCCTGCACTGCAGCACTTTTATCTTCCCTCTCACCAGGCCTCTTTTTGAGACTTTCTTAAGCAAAGGAGACCATGGCAAAGAGTCATTGTTCTTACCAGTGGGCACTGGGTATGACATCTGATGGCTGCCAAAAAAAGAGATTTCTTTTTCCAAAGCAGAGCAGGTGGCAGGAGCTGATGGAACACCATGCTGGCATTCATTATATCATAGCACTGACAGCAGAGCTGGAAGCTAACAGGTTCACAGTTGCCTAATGTCATCATGCTGAAGACATTTTTAGAAAAGTTATGCAATTGATTATCTGGCTATATATACCCTTTTTTTTTCCAAGATGAGTTGGTATTTTTATCCTAACACAGCTAATACCAATAAAATAGATTTACAGGTGGTATTGCAAATCATGTTTTTAGCAGATTTTGGCAGCACATCTTCCCAGAGGTCTCACACAGACCACAAGAGTTTCTTGGAAATTACATTAAATGCATAGGAAAGTGACCACATTAATATGGTTCCTAAATCCAAGAGTAATGATTCTTCTAAGAAAGGGTATTTTTTTCCTTGTACCCTTTTGCTGTGTCTCCCAAACTCCTTCACCTCTCCCCTGCAGAAGGACACAGTGCCATCTGAACAGACAGGGGAAAAAAGTGTTGATCTCTCCTGAATGGCAACTGTGCCATGCTCTATGGTCCAGATTCCCCCTAAATTTAGGCATGAATCCGAGGCACTTAAATTGGGATCAGTGTCAGCTCGACTCTGATAATCCTGTTGCAGAGACAGATGTTTGAGAGTGTGATTCAGTTTACCTCAGATCTGAGTAAGAAGAGGAAATGTGGGACAGCCACCTTCCCTTCTTTCAGTGTCATAGTTACACATCTCAGTGTTTAAAGGATTAAGCCAGGACTGTGTTGTCTCTCCAAACTGATCCGACAGATGCGGTGAAGTGATTTAGTTCAGCTTAAATTGTGGCTTAGTTGGGAATTAGCTGGCAAACTCGTAAGGAAGACAGATTCTGGTAACATCAGTATACAGTTGGATACAGGTGAAAGAAATGACAATAACATTTCTCCCAGCAATGATGACAGAAGATATCTAGCTCTGAGTTATCAATCTCAGAATCTTTATTAAAGCTTAATGGTAGATGCTGGAGTGAGGGAGCTTTTAATTTTGCTTTATTATATTTGCCTAGTACAGTGATTGCAACATTCTCTCTTGGATGAGGACTTTGCTAGAGTTACTTCTGTTTCTAAACCTGAACAATCACAGCATGGCAATATGTTGTATGAGAAACTGCAGAGTAAAGCTACGAAGCTGTCAGCTGACTCAGACCTCGGCTGGCACTTTATCAAGAAAAACTCACCATTGATAGCACAACTTAGATCCAGTGGGCTCTAAAAAGACATTGAACAAAATCTATACAGGTTACAATTCTTAAATTTCTCCCATGCTTTTCCTTTCCTTTCTGCCTTTCCTTTTTCCATTATTAGTAGAATAACACTAGAATGGGATAAGGATGAAGGAAAGATATGTAAAATCCAAACTTCTAGGAGAAGAGGGAGTTGAAAATCAATAACCAAATGAGCAAGAAAACAATTACTTTCTGGTGCCAATGTTTTCATTTTCCTAGTAGAACTTTTGACCCTGAAGTGTTCTACCTGCAGTAGCTCCCGATATTTGTTAATTATCAACCCACACTTCAAAGCTGATCGGTTTTCAAGGGCTTGTGTGGAGGTTAGTTCAGGAAAATGAGTATTCAGTACTGCAGGAATATGTTTAATTGGAGGTGGTTTCATTTTGGCAGGGCTTGGGTTTGTATAAATGCATCATACCTCTCATTTAAAGATGCCTTTAAAGTGTCATAGGGATAGGCCCTTCAAAGACAGAAAATAAATGTATGCAATATAAAAGTCACAGGGATATTTCTGACACAGTGTCATATGATTTTGCATTGCCTGATAACATCTCCTCGATAGATAAATGGAATGTTTTAAAATATATATGGTGTAGTGGTTGCTGTAGTGACTGATAAGGACACGCAGAAGGCTTTCCATTTTGTTTCACTTTGTTATATCTTTTAATAATTTAGCCTAGATATTATTTTGGTGCTGGTAGTATCATTTCTGATCTCACTTGTCCTCTGCCCCCAAAATACCTTTGAAACTAATAAGTAAAACAAAGTACCCAATTCTGCCCTTTTCATTTACTCAACATGAGAGCTGGGTTTTGCCCAGAGAGGACTGCATGGTCAGCTCAGTGATCTGGAAAACAGAGAAAAAGACAAGAATACAAACTAAGATTCTCAAAAGTAATTGTTAAGAATTGTTGAAAATATCTTTTTAATTTCAGAGAAATTGATGGCTATAGGTAATTCTGAATGCAGCCCAACATGTATATTTGTTGTTAGCAGTAGAAATTTTCTCTTAGCATTTTATGGTTTTAAGAATGAAGGAAACACTTTAACATGGTTCATTACTCCCCCATTCCTGACTATATTCAACCAAAATTTTGCTATTAGCATTTCCAAATTATATATTTAAAAAAAAAATATTAAAGAGCAAGTTTAGAAATCAGTTAACCTAAAGGTTAAGTGCAGAACAGCATTTGAGCCTAAAGTAACTTAACCCTTCTTTAAAAAGACCTAAGTGTAAAGAATAAAGACAGTATTTTTCCTTTTACTTTTTTTTAAAGAAGCCACATGAAATGTTCTCCGAGTTAAGTTTTACCATTCATAATGAATGCAGTCTCGCCATTCAAATGCGACCATAAGTACACAGAAGATAAGAATTTAATTAAATGTAGATTAAAACCAAACAGGAAAACACACTCGCTGATAATTTTATCCCATCCTCTGGCCATATTTTTTATACTTCCTTCTTGTTCTTCTTTGGGCTATAGCTTATCAACATGCCGATAGTACCATAACTCATTACATCTGATGGTGCTGCTGAAATGTGCAGGCTTGGTGCTTGAATTTCAGAGGCACTTAAAATGCAAAGCATGTAAATGTCTATGTTAAATATATTAGTGTGGTAATGTTAGTGAAAAGAAAGTGATTTCTTACAAATCCTTGTACTTCACATCATACATTATCATTGCCCAGTCACAAACTGGTTTAAAAAATATCTATTTAAGTTTTCTCTTAAAATATATTTCTCTTAAAATATATTAATTTTGTTTTCATATGTCTTACCTGTCAATTTTTATATTAATTTCAGTTACTGAACTAGATCACAGAAAACATAGAGATTATGTTTTTAGGGCTTGGCTAAATACACATGAAGTAAACAGCCGACTGGGAGAGGTCTGACTTACCCACAGAGTGTAACAGTTCAGGACAAATCACTATTCAAGCTAAATGGACTTGGATACCAAAACATTTTAATCACAGTTATATGCATTTTTTACAAATTAATGCCATTATCTTGTTCCACGGAAGGAGACAACAGTGTCCAAAAGCTGGGGGCTTAGCAGGGATATGTCTCCAAGGGATAGCCCCAGTTATAAAAGAGATAGAGAATGGAGAACAGCCCCGAGGAGAAGGACTTGAGGGTGTTGCTTTGATGAGAAGCTTGACATGACCTGTCACAGTGCACTTGCAACCCAGAAAGCCAGCCACATCCTGGGCTGCATCAAAACCAGCACGGCCAGCAGGGCGAGGGAGGGCATCCCATTCTACTCTGCTCTCATATAGCCCCACCTGAGTCCTGTGTCCAGCTCTGGGCACCTGTGGGACTGTTGGAGTGGGTCCAGAGGTGGGCCATGACCAGGGGGTGGGAGCACCTCTTCTCTGAGGGCAGGCTGAGAGAGCTGGGGTTGTTCAGTCTGCAGAAAAGAAGGCTCAGTGGAGACCTTAGAGTGCCTTCCAACACCTAAAGGGGGCTTACAGGAGAGCTGCAAAGGCACTTTTTACAGAGCCTGTAATGTAGGACAAAGGTAGTGGCTTTATATTTAAAGAGTGTAGGTTCATAAATTAAGAAGAAATCCTTTATTGTGGGTGTTGTGAAACACTGCAACAGATTGCCCAGAGAAGTTGTGAATGCCCCATCCCTGGAAGTGCTCAAGATGTGGCTGGGTGGGGCTTTGAGCAGCCTGGTCTAGTGGAAGGTGTCCTTGCAGATGGCAGGGCATCTGTAAGGTGTCTTCCAACACCAAGTGATCTATGATTATATGAACATCTATTTCTATTCATTGGCTCATCTGACTTTAACAGTGGTTAACAGCTTGCTGTGCCAAAGTTATTCCCGTATCTGACAGGGTTCACTGAAGTTCATGCCCTTATGCTAACACTGCTGTCAATTGGGCCCAGTTGCCACACACAGCTACATTTTGGTGCATCATTATTGATAATCCATTTAGAAATATTATTATGTACAGCAAGAATAAAACATTTATATGTTATGGGGAAGCAGTTAATATAGACAGAATTCATGGATTCCAAACTGGCCCTATGGCAGCATGTGTATTTCTGCCTGACCAGTAGCCTCTAACAGACCTGCAACAAGTTCTGTAGCTAACCAACATTGCAAGATAAAAGAAAAGCATGATCCATAAATAATTTAACCTCAATCTGTCCACAATTTTTATTTCCAATGTATTTTGCTCACTGTATTTCCTACACAGTTTGAGGAAAAAAACTGTTGGTTCAGCTCTATGATGGTTTCACTAGTAGTAGAACAGACTTTGGACCTTGCTCAGAAATATGGAGATCAAAGTAATAGTTGGCTTAATTAAATATTACACTAAGGTTTAGAATGTCAATGTATACTTTAATATGCAATCTTGATTTATTAACCACTGTTAAAGCATAACTGAAATAATTTCTCTGCTCCTGTTATCTTATATTTATAACCAAGGCCTCAAAAAAATGGAACTTCCTTTGGTTTTGCAGTAAGGGAATGATTTCTTTCTGCTGTTTTATCAGCAAATAAATTATTTATCTATATTTTACTTTTAAATGATTCAGAATGCTCTGAGAGTTGCAGTGTGATTATGAACTTTGCTTCAGCTCTTGACCAAGAGGTATTTTCTAATGAAGAAGATGGATCTGTAACTTTTTATAATTAGATGGCCTTTGACCTGAGCTTTGTGGATCAATCAGGAAAGAAATTACTTCATGTAAAAAGTTTAATAATATTAAAAAGTAATTACTGAGGTAATCAGAGAAAACTCTGCACCTCATCAAGAACCATACCTGACCTGCCATCACTCAAATTTAGGACAGGATGTGAAAGGAAGTTTTCTAGTGCCAGACCAGACAGCATCAAAAGTATATGAGACCAATGAGTCTCAAAACGTCCCAGCATTTTTGTAATTTTCAGGGTAGGATCTAGCCTTCATTTCTTCCACATGACAGCAAAATGAGACAAAATCTTTGAGAGCTTGCATCTATTTTTTTTTTAATTATTATCCTTAATAATAGTTTGTGTCAGGTAAAGCTAAAGTTGAGTCTGGAAGTTGGCACATTTCAAAACTGAGTCTTTCAATGTCAAAGCCATTTGATACATTTAAACTCATATACCACTATACTAAATTTTTGGACATACTAAAAGAAATAGAGTCTTAGAAATGAGAACAATATCTAAATAGACTTAGAAATAAAGTGCATTGTTTTTGCAACATCTGCTGCTGTCCTGTTACACATACAGAGAAAAGTCAGCCCAAGGGTTTGTAAAACAGTGATTCTTCAAGAGAAGGCATTTTTGATTACAATTGCAATATTTGGGGACAGTTTAAAAAACATGTTTCCAGCCCAGAGATGCTGAAGTCCTTTTTAAAGAAAAGGATACTGCAGGTGACAGGAAGGTCTGAAACAAGCTGAGTTTCTAGAGGCTTTGCTCTGTAAAGAATGAGTGTAGAATTTCATGTATTAATAATACAAAATGTTCAAAGGATTCTATTAACATGGAGATCTTAGGCCAGCTCCCCAAAGGACTGGCCCATCAAATATAGTTTATACCTATATATATACACCTATATATATAGGTACCTATGAGCATAAAAACAGTAGAGAGAAACTCTGTATTAATACTTAAGTGTCTGCGAGCTTTTTGGAGCACATTGTTAGGGCTTCATGCTTTCCAGGAACCACTAAGTGCCTCTTTCCACATCTGCAAGTGTAAGTACTGATTTGCAAAACAATTGATTCTTTTGTACACTTCCTGAAGAAAGGTAGAACAAGATGCATAAAAGCTATGAAATTTATTTTTCTTTTTTTTTTTTTTTTGGGAATTGTGTCTATTCCCTAAGTTCAAGAGGTGTTGACTTTTGCCTTTCTGCTAGCGCAGAGAGATGAATAATTCAGCAAAACAGCAGGTGTGGCAGCATCCACTCCTGCAGAGCACAAAAGCTGCATGGATGTGTCCAACTTTTGATCCTCAGCCAGTCCTGTGCCTCCAAAATTGTCTAAGTAACTCAGCAAGTGATATCAGTAATGTTTTCAGACAGGACGTCAGTGAAAGGTGGGGCTTTTTGAAAGAGGTGCACTGGATTTATTTTTCCTCTGACAAGTTCATTGCTTTTGAGCTTATCCAATTTTGGTGGAAAGCTGAAGCCTGTCCCTGTGGATTTCACCATCTGGTAAAGAAATGCTCCATGGCAAAGCAGAGCTTGTGGGACTGAAACCCCTGGTTCTTTCCCCCAAACCAGTGGTGGAGGTCCAATTCTAGCACTGCTGCTTCTGGTGCCTGCTGCCTCCCGGAGCCATCAGCTCTGTCTGCTCTGGCACCGCTGGGAAGCTGCTGCCATCACTTCTGCAGAGGCAGGGGAAACGGGGCCTGCTGCCAGCTGAGAGGCTGTTCTGGTATCATCACCCCTCCTCCAGGAGATGGGTGAGGATGGAGAAATCCACTGGGACACAGCAGCTCTCTGACAGGCAGGGTGAGCCATGAGAATTGCTTCACAGGCACTGTAACCGCACTGGTGTCAGAGCTCAATGATTTTGCTGGTGTTTGATCCTATTTCCCGTTAGAATCATACCTGATATCAATGCATCAAGAAAGCCCTCAGCTTCTGTTGTCCAATAAAAACTGTCTCCTAAACCTCATAACTGCATCTGTACTGCTGAAGTGAAACAGTCAGTGTTCTACCTCCGTTTCTTTCTGGATGGTTCATGGGTATACCATGTGTGTACACAAATCTATTTGAGGCAAGAAAATACTTCTGTATTAGCATGGTCTTTTAGGTTTAACAAGTAATTTATTAATACATATTTGTTTGCAAGTTGGACTGTCACCCACTAAATGTCCCATATCCTGGCATGCAGAAACACATCCTGTACCATACAAACATAAAATTCATATTGCATGCTTACCTATATTCTCTCTAGTGCAAGTCTGGAACTGCCTGGCAATTCTGCCATTTTTTCTGTGAAGTAAAACATGCAAAGCTTTGCATGCAAATTCATGAAACACCCTTTTCACAGCTAACTGATCCCCCAATACAGAGCAGTACTTACCTTTGTTAATTTCTGAGTCACCCAAAATACCAACATTACCTTTTGTCCAAAGGTGCTTACATCCTCAACAAACACCATAATGATTGAATCATCAGTTCAGCATGAGTAGTTTTAAGTGAGCTACCGGGTAGCAATTTCATTAGATTAAGTATCTTTCTGCAAAATGTTTGTGAAAATAAGCCAGGAAAAGTTAACAGTTGTGAAAGCTGAAAGGAGAAAATGACCTCTACTAATAAGAGTGCAGCCAGTAATATTTTCTGTAGTTTTGGCTGAACAATTAGTTTCTTAATAAGCCCCTCCTTTCTGAAGTTATTTTTATGCATTTTTTTGATTTTACAAACACTGGTTTATGGTCTCACAGAAGAACCTAAGTCAGTAAGCCAAGCTCCAACTACAAGCAGGCTTATATCCATCACCTTAGTGTCAGTATGTCCATCAGCCATTACAGAAAACATCCCCCACCTCATCATGAATGGTAATATTTTAACTGACTCTTTCAAAACTCAGTGCCCAGCCTCAAAGTCAGATTGTGGCTAAAGCTTGTTGCAGTGTTAACAATAACATATTCTTTCCAGAAAAATTAAAATGACAGGTGTAGCTATTGATGCTTCAAGCACATATTCTGACCTATAGACTCACAATCTGCTGCACTCAATCCAGCACATACTGTGGCAGCAGAGCTGTTCTGGAATCATGCTGGAGACAGACTGACAAATGCTATGTATGAACTCTAACTGTCCCCCCCAAATGTGGATTTCATTTGCTTCTTAAGTTGATTGGTGCTGGAAATGAGCATCTCCCCATGCCTTAATGAGAAGTGTTTTTCTTTCTAATATATAACACTACACACTATAGGGAGTGTGTATGTAATGAGGTGTCTTTTCATATGTTACAGTATTTAGGCCTCGAGTTAAAAGGCTGTTTCTTGTGAAATGTGTATCCTTCAGTTGAATTTAGCAGGTAGAGTCTTGCTGAATTATAATTGCAAGTAGTATTGCCCTTCTGATTATTTCTCTGGACTTCCCTATTTCTGCAAAAGAAGCAATTACAAAGAACTAAAGTGATAATACAGCAAACATAACTTTAATTCTGCTTTTGGTGATTTATCAGTTATTATATTTTGAATTTCTCTTCAGATCATTGATTCCAGTTTGATTTTGCTCATACATCAATTTTCTCTAATTCTAAGTAAATATAAGTCACATTTTTTACATTATACCCCTCAGAGGACTTTATTTTTTCATTTCAGTAAGCATTATTTGAATCATAAAAAAATACATTACAGTATTCATAACGTGCTGCTTATGTGACAGTTTTTGAACTTTAATATTATTTTCTGTAGTGTGAGGGCTTAGCAGACTATAAAAGAGACATATTGTTTATAATGTTTCTGCACCACAACAAATGATGCACTTCTAGCATCTATGAAATGGCAGTAGTTTTCTAAATTTGTGATTCTTCTGTGTTCAGCAGTCAAGAACAGTTGTGCATCTGCTCAGCACAGACTTTAGGAGACCATGAACTTTAATTGAGGAAAAATAATGAGGGTTCAGGGACCACTGATACAGAGTCGGTTGGTGAGGCAGGTGCCCTGCTGCCAGATCAATGGATTATTTACTCCTTTGTCATAAACAAGAAACAGTTGGGTCTTTGTAGAGATTACATTCATATTCCAAAGCCAGGCTGCCTTTTTCTGTTCCCTTGTAAACATACTGTATATGAATATTTTTGAAACTTGGTCTGAAAAGCATAATAGCTTTGCTCCTTCATTACAAGATGTAATGTTAACCTTAATAGTAAATTTTAAGGAACAATTTTAAATGCAGTGATATTCATCCTAGTGGGCATATTAATTAATAATCTGTACTTCGTGTGCACAGAAAGGATTCTGGGGGTGTTGGGGCATGTTTACACATGCATACAAAGGCATATTTGTAATGCAAAAAGTTAGATAAAAATATAGAGTAAGAAAGACAATTATATGAAGATATTTAGAAGGAAAGAAAAAAAAAGAGAAATACAGCTGAGCACATTTAGCCAATCTTTTACAGTCTGACTACCATAATGATAATGTTGTTTCAGAATAGAGTTTATAAAAATTTTACACACCACTGAAGTGGAATTTTCTGATGCTTTAATCAGAAAAAATACAGACTGCTTTTCCATGTGAGTCAAGCAAGTAATCACGAGTTTCAGTAAGCATCCCTAATCCTGGGTGTGCTAGTGGCTATCTTTTACACACCTGTGTAACCCAACAGGGCAAGGTGAGCCAAAAATGGCATGTTCTGACCTCATAGGTATTCACTAGAAAATCAAACAAAGACCACTGTGCAAGACTGCATGGAATAAGCCTTAATTTCCATTTTAACAAGTCAGTCAGTCTCACATTAGAATCATAGAATCATAGAAATGTTAAATTAGAAAGACTTTTAAGAACATTGGGTCCAACAACTAACCCGCCACTGCAAAGTCCACCACTAAATCCTGTCCCTAAGTGCCACATTGACACACCTTTTAAATGCCTCTAGGCATGGTGACTCTAGCATTTCCTTGAGCAGCCTGTTCTAATGCTTGACAACTCTATGCATAAAGAAATTTTTTCAAATGTACAACCTAGATCTCCCCTGGTGTAATTTGAGGCCATTTCCTCTTGTCCTGTCACATGTTATGTGGGAGAAGAAACCAGCCCCCACCTCACCACACCCTCCTTTCATGTAGAGCCATAAGGTCTCCCTGAGCCTCTTTTTCTCCAGGATAAACAGCCCGAGCACTCTCAGCTGCTGCTCATCTGATTTACTCTCTAGACCCTTCATCAGCTTTGTGCGCCTTCTCAGGACACGCTCCAGTGTCCCTCACATAGTGACAGGCCCAAAACTAAACCCAGGACTCAAGGTGTGGCCTCACCAGTGCTGAGCACAGGACAATCACTGCCTTAATCCTGCTGGCCACCGCATTTCTGATAGCAGCCAGGATGTCACTGGGCACACGGCCAGCCCATGTTCTGCTGGCTGTTGACCAACACTTCCAGGTCGTTTCCAGCCAGGCAACTTTCCAGACACTGTTCCCCAAGCCCATAGCATTGCAGGGGGTGTCGTGACTCAAGTGCAAGACCCAGCACTTTGCCTTGCTGAACCTCGCCGTGTTGGCCACAGGCCAGTGACCTTGATCTAGTTGAAGGCCCCCATGGGAGCACATGCAAGCGATTGTGAGACTTCTTGCAGCTGCCTATAGAATATTTCATCTGCCTTTTCATCTTTGTTGGGAGGCCTGTAACCGATTCCCACCATGATAATTGCTTTGTTGGCCTTCCCCCGATTCTTACCCAGAAACACTCAACCCTATCCTCACCATCATTAAGCTCTAGAGAACCAAAACACTCCCAAAGTGGAAGGGTCCCCCAGCACCTCCCCTTCCTTGCCCATCCCTCCTGAGGAATTTATAGCCATCCATTGCAGCATTCCAGCTGTGTGACTCATCCCACAATGGTGGTATGATGACAACTATGTCTTAATTTTTCTGCTGCACAAGTGCTTCCAGTTTCTTCTGTTTGTTGCCCATGCTGTGTGAACTGGTGTAAAAGCGCTTCAGTTGGGTTATTGAGCCCTCTACCTTTTTCAGGAGAAGAAGCTCAAATTCCTGCATGGCTGTTCTCAGGCTCTTCTATGGTTTCTAGCACATCAATAAGCCTTTCATCCTTGTGGTCTTATAGACCTCCATTTCCTAGATCTATCAAGAAACCAGACAGAAGGACCTCACTAGTGCACCATGCCTCAAACACTGGAATGCCACCCCCAGGCTTATCTCCAGTGATCCTGGTTTTAACCCCTTCCTCCTTAAAATTTAGGTTAAAGCTCTCTCCATGTGCGCTGCTAACTCCTGTGTCCACCCTCTTTGAGACAGGAAAAGGTTTGGTGTCACCTGATCAAAGTTCTGCCAATAACACTAAATTGCAAGCCAGATGTTATTCTCCTGGCTCTATCCATTTCTTCCTTCATCATTCCTGCAACTGTGGTCCTGGTGCCTTAACTAGTTGCCCCAAAGACCCGAAGGCTCTCTTGATTGTCCTTGGCATTCTTGTTGCCGCTTCTTCACTGCCCATTTGAAAAATCCATGATGGCTGATAACCTGAGAGCCATTCCAGGATAGGAAGTTTTCCTTTCTCATATTTAACCCACACAGCAGGGAGGCACAAACTTCTCTAAGAAGTGGGTTCAGACTGTTTCTTCTGTTCCCCTTGGTAGAGAGCCTCCTGTGACAGTGACCCATCACTCTTTCTTTATGGAAGCAGTTTTGACATGGGTCATAAGGTAACAACCTCTGGGAAATCTCCACACTGCAGGAACCATCGTCCTCATCATTGCCCAGTTCCACTTGCAGAGCCTCCCACCTATTATGGGCCCCCCTTTGAGGTGGAGCAGCCTCAGAGGAGATGCACCTGAGGCATCAGACAGCATTACCACCCAACCCCTTAACTCATGAGTTCAGCCATGCAGTGAGGGGACAGGGAATGCTCCCCATCATGCCAACTGTCAGTGTGTCAGGCCCCTCCTGAAGGAGGGAAGGCAAGGTGCAATTCCAGCAGTCTGTCTCTCACACCCCCTGATACTCCTCAGCCTCTGGCAGTGGGTAGAGGAGCTCCTGTGTGTGGGTGCACCACCACAGGCTGCTCACTCTTGCCATCCATTCTGGCATCAGAGCTGGGCACAGCTCCAGCTGGCACCAGGGTGGCAGCGTGTCCCTACCAGAGTTCTCTCTCTCCGTGCTTCTGCCTGGGCGCCACGGCTGCTCCCTGGTGGAACTGCCTGCATTTCAGTGCCCTTCATGCACCCCTTCTGTGCCAGCTGCTGCCCAAACTGCCACACCATGTTCTGCTGACTGCCCCAACCTCTCTGTCCATCCTGCTGGCAATGCTCCTGGTCACCAGCACTCCCCTGGGGCTCCTTTTACATGTGTGGGGCCTGGCCACCATTGCTTCTGGCCCTGCCGGTCCTGACAGCTGATGTGAGCTGAGGGCTCCTGGCATCTCTTTGTGTTCCACATGAAGTTCTCCCAGTTTGGGAAGCCTCTGGGCATCACACTGGGGTGCTCTGCTGCAGAACAAGTTGGCACCAGAGCTCACCTCAGCAACCAGGGCTGGGTACTGAGGCTGTGGACCCTGTGCCATTCAAGAAAGTATATTTGCTTAAATCCCTCTTGTCAGAAATAATGGGATTAAGTTCCTAGGAATGGGCTGAAGGCCAAGGAGCTCTGACTTCAGAAAGTAGGATGTTCATCATCTGATTTCCAAAATTTCCTCAAATTCCTAAATAAGCATTGTTTTCAAGAAATTGGGGTTTTTTCGATCTAATGTCAAATATTGAAATCCTGTTCCCTAGAATTCTTTTTCGTACTCCACCTCCACATTTCAAATAAATAATTCTGAGTTAATCTTTTTGGGAATCCCTGTACTTAATGCTAAATAATAATTACATTGTTGCATGTTAAGTAAGATAATGGCAGTTTCCACAATGTAGATTCTTTTTATCAAATTACTAATAATATTACTAAAGTTATCCAGACTACATCCAGATTCAAGAAATACAGTAAAATAATTTTTTATCTTGCCAAAAATATAATTTGTCCCAGCTGTATTCCCTTAATTCACTTAAGATATTTTCCATCCCATCTTTCTGTTGTTCTAAATGACACAGGACAGATCATGTTTTCTGTTCTTGGATATAAATTTTACTCCTACATATTCCACTCACTTTTCTTCTCATGCTTTAGACAAGTAATCTCTGCATATTCCCATTTCTGCAACTATGTTTGGTATCTTCTTCGTGGCCATGATAGGGTCACAAACAACACCACTTTGGAGTGAGTGTGCCAACACATGTAAGGGGTGGTAAACAGCCTGATAAGCAATGAGAGTATCTGCATTTGTCACTGTTTCTGCAAGGTACTGCTTTATGGGATCAGAATAGTTATAGCCTTCATTTTGCATTTATGTAGAACTAATATACTACTTTGATTTTCTATGCTCAGATATACTCAAGCTGTTCAGTCACTTCAAATTTATTCCAAAGCATTTGAAAATAGATTTTAGTCTGTAATTTTATCTTTCCAGTGATGATCTAATCCACAAATGAAGCTACAAGTAATTGCATTTAAAATTTTTCATATTATATAAATTCCATAATAAAAGCCAATGACTGTAAAATGTATGCGTTAAAATTGATAGAATACTTCTAATTTATTAATAATCGGCAAATTTGTTTATTACCTAGTCTACCTTGAAGTTTTGGAATTAAAATACAGTGGATTTTAAAGGAAGAAAAATTGCACTATCTAATTTCTTTTTATACAAGAATTGTAAATCTCAAGACTAACTAGCCTGTGTTTTTTGTAGAACCTGTTAAGCAATGGTCAGTTAGTATTTTAATAAATATTAATAACTTATGACCACTGGTAATTACAGTGATCATAATGCTTTGTATAGGTTATACATACTACTCATATTTAATGCAGTAATTTTCATTTTTTATGTATAATTGCAATCCAAAGAGATAGGTATTTCTTTTAGTGAAGGATGTGCTAAAAAAAAAAAATAAAGAGCTTGTCTTGTATGCCATGATCTGAAGACATATGTAAAAACCTCAAGATTTGTTAATCTTTAAAGCTGTGCACAGAACACTGATATTTTATCTGCTGTCCTGCATCCTCAGGAAAAAAAAATCCTACATGTTTCTGAAGTGTGTTGCTTTTAGTTTGACCACCATGAGCTTCATCTGCACTTGTAAAAGCTGATGTAATAGCTGTTTGTATTTCATACACCATCTCCCAAGTGAGCCAGAGGGGTTAATCTGAAGATTAGTAGCTCAAATCCCAGCATTTTCCATATAGTTTTCAATTTTGAATTGTGTGCTGTTATTGACAGTCCCCTTTCCTTTCACTCATTAATTCTGATATTTGGAAGGATTGCAGCAGTGTCTGAATGACAGCAAAGGTGTGTGCACAGAAAGTGCATGAGTGACTCTTGCTGGGTCTATATCATATTTATGTTAACATGTATTTTCACAAAAGTTTACTATAAACATGGTTAGCATATGTGATCCTTTATATTTTTCCTATATATTCAGAATCTCACAAGGTCATCTACCTTTTGAACTTTTTAGTATATTAAGCATCTGTCTAACTCAACAGGTTTTACTGATGAATTTAGGTAATTATTGTAAATTTTTTTTTTCACTTGGAAGTTCAGGGGGAAATGACAGCTAACATGCAATTCACAAAGGTACTTTACAGAACAGCAAGAATCAAATGCATCTTTGCAGTCCTGGCTCCATGTGAAATTTTCAGCCCATCACTTGGTCAGAGAAAGACAGCCTAAGTGTGTCTCTGATGCTTCTGCTAATCTGAAGTTTTCTTACAGGATTAAAGTTGTTCTTGCAATATAAACAGGATCTTCCTGAGGGCTGTACTGGATCATTTTGAAATGAAAACAATACACTTAAATATTTTTACTGGAGTACATTAAAAAAATCTAGCCTTTTATCTGAATTTCAAAGATTACCAGTTTATATTAGCATTTTCAAAATAGCATTTGGTTTTATCCCTGTATCTACTGCTATTTTCTCTTTTTCTAATGGCTCTCTAGCCTACCAGAAAACACAGAGCAGTATCCAAAGGCTGGACAACAAAAAGAGCTCAAATTGGAAATAAATGCACTTTTTAGACACTGAGATTAATTAGTCCTTGGAACAGTTTAATTGTGATATATTGTCTGTTGCTTTGTTTCTTTTAATGGAGTCCACAGACTTTCAGAAAAGAAAAATGTGACCACAACTTGTGAAGCACAAGCCATTTCCAGAATTACTGGGCAAATGCTAAGATATGCAGTAGGCAGGATGCCAGACTTGGTAACCAAAACACTTCCTTCAGATGTCAAAACCAAAGCAAATGCCCCTCTATTATTTTGTTACTCTCTTCTCACTTCTCCTGTTATTTGCCCTGATGTTTTAAGTACTTCTTGCCATGTTTTAGATCTCAGGTGAAAAGGAATCACTTACTGACATACTAAAAACAGAATGGGAGATGATAAAGCATGATTGCACTGTAAGCAGAGCTAGCATAAAACTGTTCCTTGCATCCTCACCTGATTCCCAACATTTGAACCTTATGCTCCAATGGCATCTGAGATTCCTAAGAGAAGGGAGTAGTTTGCCAGGTTATCAAAGATAACATTCTCTGAGCTGTTTATCTGCTAAAGGAGATTGATGAATTTCTGCCTTGTGGTTTGGTGATTTTGTTTCAGTTTTATTTTATTTATTTTATTTTTCCCCACATAGATGTTAGAATCATATTCTGTTCTAAGCTAATAGGACCCTTCTTGGAGCCAGCAAAGGCCAAGATATGATTAATGCCCTCAGTGGTGGAGTAGCCAGTCTCAAGAATGTTTTGCCAGTGTGCAAGGGTCTGGTTAGAAAGACCAGACTGCTGAGTCTGGTCTGCTGCTGAGAAAGGGAGGAGGAAGCTTCCCCTGAGAATTTAGAGGCTAAAAGGTGGGAGTTATGAACTACAACAACTGCATTTATCTATTATCAATTTTTAATATGGCCAAATGGCATTTTCTCAGTAATTTTTTTTTCCAACTAAATGGAAATTCAGACACACCAAGTTTTATGTTTTCATTCTTGACATAAGTCTACAACACAGTCACTGAAGCTGGTGTATATGTAGGAACAGAAAGGTGAAACCCTGATCTGTTCCAGTTCTGGCTGCTCAGTCTGCCAGGGCTCCCACTAATACACAGATGCCACTTTCTCCATTACAGTAGTCAAAAAAAAAACCAAAAAAACACCTGACAAAAAAATTAGAAGGAACATGGGGGTTTTTGCCTCAGTTAGGGTGATTTACTGCAATGCAGGCACATCTTCTGCATAATACATCAGAGTTGTAGCATAGGAGTGTTAGCACAAATGAAAAGTCCCATTTTTACAAGAAATGTAATTTGGCTCGCATCCAAATAATCACCCGAATAATAAGAGAAGAGCTAAGTGGGAAAAGAAAGCATCCCACAGGCCTTCTAAAAAATGCACACTTACCATTACTATGCTATGTACTGTGAACAGAGAGGTCTGTCACAACCAGACTTATAAGAAAGCAAAGGTTATTCTACAGATAAGCAGTTAGTACAATAAAAAAATTTTTGAAGAAAAAGAAAAATCAATATTTATGCTTGCATCATTGTGTTTTATATAGAGATAGCAAATTCAGCACACTGGATGGAACTAAGAAGTTAATTCTGTGGTTTTTAGTATTATTATTATTATTCTGTTAGAATTACTGCAGTAGATCAGACAAAAGATCCACATCTTATCCCTAGAAAATGCTTCATCCATCTTCTTAACACCACATCCCTG
>WBNQ01072353.1:0-20325 GCA_013401375.1 Spizella passerina
TTTCTGTGCCATTGGGCAGCCCCTCGCAGGGGCTACTGCCATGCTTCGGGCCCGGCGAGGCTCTCAAAGGAGCCAGTTCTGCCATCTCCGGCCTCCGGACGGGCCTTTCTTCCCTACCATCCATGTCAGAGGTTAAGAGAAACCCAGAAATACCCCCGTTATTTCTATTTTGTATGTAAGAACTACAGCATGGATGTTTTGAAAGGACGTTCTGTTTTGTCATGTATATGAGTTCCAGACACGATTTTCCCCTTCCTCCAATGAAAGGGAAAGGTTGCACCTGTATATAATCTACAGCTCTTTTATCAATCAAGGGGGTTTTTTGCTGGCAATGAAAAAAAATCCTCTTTGATAAAAAAAAAAAAAAAGGCAAAGCAAACTTCTTCTAACACATTAAGTTAGAAATCCCTAAAAAACCCCAAATCAAATCAGCAATGTCCCACAAGCAGCAGCCAGCACCCAGGAGAATGAACATAGCAGGTGGCAGTGACCAAACAGACAATTTAATATAATAAAAGTGTCCAGTAAAAACAAACCCCAAACCATAGTTGTTGTTTTTTCCACATAAAGAAATATCAGGAAATAAATAATCTGCTATTCTGAAATCTAACCAAGCACCGGAAAGAAAATCCAACACTTTCTCTTCATATAAGTAGCCAGCTTGGCCACTTCAAAAATCTCATATTACTGCTAGTTAACCAACCATGTAATTCTAATTTGTTATCACAGAGCAGGTACTGTACATGCTTATTTAGTCCATCCACATGACAGGGTAATTTGTAGTTATATAATTTCATGGTAATTATAGTTGGAATTACTATGTACAAACTGGGCATTTCCAATGCAATTATCAAAAACTAGAGGCTCAGTATTGACATGATTAGTGGAACCCTCTCAAAACAAAGTATTATGTAAGAGTGACTTGGAGGTTGTTTTCGCTCCTCCTCCAGCTTTGTAATCAACGAGGAACAACAGAGCAGAAACACAGAGACCAAAGCAAATATTTTGTGGTGTGGGTGGCACTTACCTCCCATAAGCTGATTAAAGTTGCTGATTCTACTCACATTTCTGATCAAGGATGATACAATTGTCCAAATGCTACCCCTCCACTGTAAAATTTTCATGGATAAAAAGAAAAATTATTTTCATGTTAGACTTTAATTGCTGGATTTGAAAACAGACACCAGTGCTAACACCCTTCTTTCTGCTATATTCATTATCACACAGTGCTTGGTTTCTACCTGTGTCACAGACACAAGAGCACAGAGATAGCTGTGGAAAAAAGCAGCTTCAATATGTGACACACAGACATGTCACTGCTCTATCTGCCTCATTTCTGTACAAGTGGTCCAGGAATTAAAGGGCCTATCAGGCTACATAAATTCTGTAAACTGTTTCTCACCAGTTATCTTCAGTTTGCAGCTCATGGTCTCATTTGAGAGAGTTAATTCAGGGGAGCATCTCCCAGGGTGTGAGTATTTGGAGTCCAAGAGATGGTGCTGCCTTCGTGTACAGAGATGGTCAAACCTTTGTAGGAATATCTGGAAATGGAGCACTGGGCATACACAAATTTGTAGAATATCAATTCAAGTGTGGCAATAATATAACAAATACAAATAAAAGCTAAAAACTGGAAAATTCACAACCATTTCAGGGTTGAAAATTCATACCAAACCACAAGAAGTCTGTCTATTATGGACAAAGACAAGACACTGTGTGTGAACATCGAGTCTCATCAGCAAGGATGAAAAAATAGCTGGCATAAATTAACTTGAATGCAGATTAAACTAGAATTATTTCACTACAGCTCCTCATCTCATACAGAGATTCTACCACACTCACCATGACATGCTGCAAATGTATAGCAATGGTTGCAGCAGAGAGCCAAAATGAGTGCACTCAGTCCAAATCCTGGAAAACTGACAGCCAGGGAAGACTGAAGGAGTGGTGAGGAAACAGCAGCTCCACAAGGCCATTAAAGTGAAAGTCCCTCTTTCATGAACCTGTTTATTGTGCTAGTAATGTGGCCTATGTTATTACAAGTGGTTTTTAATCAACAATTCAGAAGTGGGAAAGATGATCTGTCAGTGAGAACTTTGAAGAAATAGTTTAACACTCAATTTGTCTGATACTGTTAAAGAGAGGAAAAAAAATCCCACACTGTTGTAACTGAAAACAAAAGCCAGCTGGCTGGGGAGAAAATGCTACAGGAAGGGCACAACTACAAAATGAAAAACAAGATCTTTCTAAGCACCAAACTCCCAACCAAAAGCTGGAGAAGAGAGAGCAGAATGCAGTGCTGGAGGTTGTTCTGCCCTGCTCCGGTAGAACTGGATGTTAGTCACAGCTGTTTCCAGAAGTGATGGTTGAAACCAGCCCGCAGCAAACCTTTTTCCTACTTGCTTTATTTCTCTCAGACCTTTCCTATCTGTGTGGTTTCCTTCTCCTTGCTCCCACTCAACCTGCAATGCTCCATTTCCTGGCTCCAGGAGTAGCTGCTGGTATTCAGGCAATGCAGCCCCTGGCGTGAAGCACATGCCCTGTAGGCAACACTCCCATTGAAGTTACCTCAGTGAGGAACACCAGAGGCAGGGAGAGCGAGAAGGCAGCACGGAGCTTTCCAGCACTGGACAGATCCCTAAGAAACCAGTTTATGAGGCCACCAGATTACATTGCAGCTCAGAACAGAACGTAAAAACATTTTTCAAGATTTGAACTTGAAACCTATCCAATGTGGAACTCCTGCTCTAGAAGGCAGCAAACTGGTGTATGCAAGTTTTACCTCGGGGTTTTACCTTGCTGTGGGGTGCTCTGGGGCAGAGGGCAGGGGAAGGACCCTGGTAGCCAACAAGTGAGCAAGTGAAGCCCTTTCAGACCAGGAGCCATGCTGATATCATAGCAGCAGTGGCTTTCCTGAGGAATAAGGCACAGGCAAGTAACCAACAGAGGCTGCTGCCACTTCCCATGGGGCTGGGCTGCTATTTGAAACAGCAAACAACCTCGTATTTTGTATATATCTGATGCTCCCTTGCTCCTAATGACCCCATTCTCTAGATCCAAACAACAGCAACAAACCCCTTAAAAGCCCATCTTTGTTATGATTGCAAGCCAAATCATAGCTTTTACATCACCTCGAAGAGAAGGCATTAGAGACCCCCAGGGAAATGAAGGAGCAGCATCTGTTCCTGGGCAGAGCTGCAGCCAGGAGCGAGCCCCTGAGGGAGGCTCCACAGGACACCGAGACACAGCCGGGACACCCGAGAGGCTCCCCTGGATACCGGGATACAGCCGGGACACCCGGGAGGCTCTCCTGGACACCGGGATACAGCCGGGACGCCCGGGAGGCTCCACAGGACACCGAGACACAGCCGGGACACCGGGGAGGCTCCGCAGGACACCGGGAGACAGCCGGGACACCCAGGACACCGCCGGGACACCCGGGAGGCTCCCCTGGACACCCAGACACAACCGGGACAGCCGGGAGGCTCCCCAGGATACAGCCGGGACACCCGGGAGGCTCCCCTGGACACCGGGACACCCAGGAGACCGCCGGGACACCCGGGAGGCTCCACAGGACACCGGGACACAGCCGGAACACCCGAGAGGCTTTCCTGGACTCCGGGACACAGCCGGGACACCCAGGACACCGCCGGGACACCCGGGAGGCTCCTCTGGACACCCAGACACAACCGGGACAGCCGGGAGGCTCCCCAGGATACAGCCGGGACACCCGGGAGGCTCCCCTGGACACCGGGACACCCAGGACACCGCCGGGACACCCGGGAGGCTCCCCTGGACACCCAGACACAGCCGGGACACCGGGACACAACCGGGACACAACCGGGACACCGCCCGGGTGGGTGATAGCCTGCCTGCCGCACCCACCCGCACCTGGGTTGTGCTCCGAGGCCGCTTCTGCGGCAGCAGGCGACAACTCCCCGGAGCTGAGGGAGAGCCGCGCTATAAATAGAGCATTCCCGGAGCCGCCACACGCACAGCGCCGCTCGGCCGCTTTAACCCTTTCATCAGCAGAGAGGATGCAGACCCGGCAGGGGCAGCGCTTTGCTGCTCCCAGCCACAGCCCCGCAGAGGAGAGCGGGGAGCAAAGGGCCAGCACACCCCGAGCTGCCATCCTGTTCCCAGACTCACTGCGGAGCTCTGGCACCCTCCAGTGAGCCACAGCCCCGCTCCTGTGCAGCTCCAGCCTGTCCCTGTCCCAGCACAGCCCGGGGGCTGCACACACAGCACGGAGGCTCACATGGAAACCACGGACAGTGGGCACCCCAGGCACACCCAGGGCCGGGGCCAGCCTTCCAAGGGACAGCAGCGGCAGCTGCATTCACAGCAACTGGGCATCACTTGGCAAAATACAGCGGCATCCCCACTGACAGAATGACACACAGGAGAGGCTGCCCCAGGAAATCCTTAAAGAGGAACAAAGACATTGCACCTGTATTTCACTTGAGAGGCTGGAAAGTTAATCAGTAGAGGTATTAATTTTCATTACCTGGTTAAATTCTATCCCTGCCAAACCACTTGCTCAATCTCTAGGTAAGGCAAAAGTAAAGCTTTATTTCACACCTGAAAAAAAGACACACACCAAACCATAAGGTTCAAGAAGTTTGACTGTACCTACAAAGCTGATTAAGGAACTCTGCCAGAGTGAATCTCAGATCTCTTGACACCCAGCCCAACTACTCCCTCTTCTAGACCCTACTAACAAGGGACCTGTCACTCGCTGTTTTAACTCTCAACCTTGGCACTACAGAAGAACCTGGCTCCTTTGAGAGGAGCCCCAACAGCAAATCCATAAATGCTCCTGCTCATACTGCCATGGAAATGTGAGAATTTCAGATGGTATTCTCCAGCAAGGAGCTGAATGATTAACTCAGAACCCTTTCAGAGGAAAACATGCTCTATTCCTGGAGCACTCTATTTTTTCTCAAAATACTCATGCATGATAAATACTCTCAGGCGTCAGTTTACTAATTTTCTTTCAGGACAGAGCTTGTTAGAACCATTTCAGAGCCAGCATCAAATCTATAATTCTTCACAGAAACAAGCCTGTCTGCCTCAGTATTTATCCGCTGAAGATTCTGTTCTCTCTTTTATCATCCCCCACAATGACTTACAGCTATATTTCCTGCAGACAACTTTTGCACAACAAGTGCAGAGAGCCACCCGCTCAGATCCTGTACCTCTCCCTTTCCTGTTTACACCACTCCTCCTCAGAGAAAATGCCTGCCTATGCTGCCACAATAGGATGTTTGGTAACAAGACCTTGCCCTTAGCACTGGCAGAGAGCTGGAAGGTTCCCCAAATGAGTGGGGTCCTGAACCTGGCATATATTGCCCCAAAAGAACAGAATTTTGTGTTGCTGTACAAATGTGGTACTTTTGTGATGTTACACCAGCATCCTTCTTTTTCACCCACTGAGTTATCAGAATGTCACTCCAGGAAAGAGAGTACAGGGATAAACCAGTGAAAACTTCTGTTAGGGAAGTGAGGGATGGCCAAGCTCAGGAACACAGGTGAGATGCTTGCCTTCACGTGGGACTGATAACCCACACTCCAGCAATGCACAGAGCAGCACAGATAGAAGGATTAAAGGTGGAAACAAGACAAACATCCAGACTGAACTGGGAGATCCAGGAGGACTGAAGGGGGACGTTTCTGAGAGGACTGAGAGCAGTTGCCACAGTTCTGGACTGTCTCTTACAGCAGCCAGTTCCTTTCAGCGGAGAGTACACACGTGCATATTACTTTACCTTTTTCCTCCCCTTTTTTGTTCTTTGGTTCAGGTTCCAGCCTAGTGGAAATGCACTGTACAATCCCCTGCTGTGCTACAAGTCTCCTTTTCAGTTCAATTAACGAGCCATAAATAACACGATGAAGGTGTCAACAAAGAGCCTAATTTATCATAACTTGTCAGAGCAGCGATTCTGAGGAGGAGAACGCTCATTCACAGTCTGCTGTAACACACCAAGATTTATTCCTTGCCTGGTACCTCCCTCTACTCCCTTGGCGTGCCAAAATTTATCTTGTGCTGCAACCCTCACAGGTGTACCACTTTGACAAATATGCTGTGAAGTCTGGTATTCATCACAGGCAAGGCTTTGTTGGGCAGGAGGCCGGCAAGAAATAAATTTGTTTTAGAAAGAAGGTGCTTGTGATTCAATGTGCTCAGGGGTATGGGGAGAGGCAGACAGGCTCATTATTTTTAACCTCCCTGTGTCTGCAAGAGAAGAAAACGAGGTAATGTAGTTGATGTGACATTACAGTTCCCGACTTCATTACTTGCTGCCTGGTTAAACAAGCACCTAGGCAATTACTACTACTGCAGTCTTGCTCAGCTTCGCTCCTGCCTCACACTTGCCTCCAATATGAAGGGCAATTGATGGCTGCCAGTGCATTTTATGGAGGGGAATTTTGCTCACGGCCAAGTCCTTTACATAAATTAGAATTCATCAGCTCAAAGGTGGTTCTTACAGGGCCCAACTGGAGATGAAGCTACTAAAGCCATTCTGGACACCCAAGGCAGCACTGTAAGACAGACTGAGGCAGAGGAGAGTCTCTCAAACAAGACTGAGAGCTGGCTTTACCCCAGTGCAAGGGTAACAAGCTAAATCAGTCTCACTGCTCCAGATTTACACCACTTCAAAACCCAACTGCAGTTTTGTGTCTTCCCTGTGAACATAAAGTGCAACATTTACTGAATGAGGCCTGAAATGGAGACTCACAGATCCAAACTGGGATTTTCAGCATGCAAGAATGAAGGCAAATTCAGCTGCACCTGAATTGGATGTCTGCAGGAAGGCACGCTGCCCGTAACAGTCTGAACCAGGCATGAAGATTTATCATTGCCAACAAGTAGAGTTTGACATTCTGAATGCAAACTGGCACAATCCTACCAGCACTGAGACTAAAGGTAACTTGAAAGCAATTCCTTTTTAGAGTGCTAATACAAAAAACCCTCCAAACTGTCATACTGGAGTGGTATGTGCCTAGCAGCCTTTTAAGTGTGATACAGAAAGAGAAGCAGAGAGCTCAACAGTAGAACTTAAAAGAATCTCCCCAAACTATCTTGATATGATAGAAATATTTACTGGGGGAAAAAAATCAAGACCAAGGCATTTTACTTCTTGATCTTTGGACTGACCAAATAATGTTCTGACAGTAAATGTCAACCCCTAACCTGTTATCCTACAGGTTTGCAAAGTGGCACCCTCACCTCTCTGAAGAACGTGCAGCTTGCAAGCAGAGGCCCTTCCTCAGCAAAACTGTCCATTTCTTTTAGAGCATTGGAACACTTATCATTTAATACAATTCTGTTAATTTTGTGCTTTTGAGATTGATCTAGTGCTACCAGAGTGTTTTTATTAAAAAAAGAAAATGATCTTTGTAGTGGCTGCAAAAGCCAAGCATAGAGAAAGGCACAGGCAGCCTAGAATTGTACACTTGCAAGAAACTTTCATCTGCCTTTTCCTTTATTTTTTCCCTTGAGAGAAAGAAAGAAGTTTTGAAATTTGGGGCTGACAGTCTCTTGGTTCAAGAAATACCTAATTAGCATAACAGCAGCAACATGCTAAACAAATTAACTGCTGTGGGGTCACAGTGGCCTCCCACTGACACAGATCCAGGCAAGCATTTATTTTGCTTTGTTCTAAAGGTTGCCCTGGTTTGTCTGAGTCTCCACTCCCTCACATAATTTACGACCAGTTTCCTACAAGACAGAGTTGTTCCATATTAAAAATACTTCTAAAAGCAATTAAATCTAAGAAGTTGGATGTAGCTCCCTAGTTCTTACCTAACACAATTTAAAAATCACTTGGCAGACAATTTCTGGAGAAAAATTGCTTTCCAGTGACAGAGCAAGGGCATATACACCTTTATACACCTCTGATAATTCAGTGTTGGGCCATGTTCAGCACAGTACAAGCACCTCAGTCTCATTTTGCACAGGGCAAATATGCTCCATGTTATCATATGAGAACATGTAGGATACTGAGCAAAGATTTCTAAAGAGAGCCAAAAAAACCCTCTCAGAAGTGCCTCACTGCAAATCGCTCGAAGACACAATCTGCAAAAATATTTGGATTTGTAGGATACATATCAGGTTTATGTAAATCTGCATAGGGATAAACATGTGAAGGGTATGTACCAAGGCCTTTAACTGGAAAAAAAGAGCCCCACCGTTCTAAGAAAATCTTTTGATCAGAGCATGTTATCTCTCAGCCCCCTGTCAGAGCTAATTAAGGGAAGCACATGCACAACACATGCAGGGCTTAGGTCCCAGCATGCCTGACCCAGCTCCAGAGGTGGGTGGCAGATCAAGCTTTAGGCCACTTCTCTCTCCTCCCTGATCCTGCTGCTGACTGGAGTCCAAACTTGACTCTTGCCAGAAGTTACAGTTGTGGCTGGCACAAAAACAAGAACTGTATTTCATTTCAGGGTTGGAAAATACTTTCCATTCTGCATTGGAAGAAAGATGAAAGCCTTGAGAATGTTGCAGAAGTGCTTTCGTAGAACAGCTGACAGTCTGGTAGCCTGAGCAGATACCTGAGAAACAAAGGTGCCACGAGCAGCAGAACTGGGCCTTGACTTTACCAGCCCACAGTGACTCTCTCCCATAGCCAGGGAGTCAATTACACCTATATTTAACCCACTAAAGGATTAACCATCATTTCAAGTGGTTTATTCCCCAAATCAGCCTGAGATGTTGCAGAGCTCATGCTGATTTAAGCACTGTTCCATCCACACCCCAGAAATGTCACTGGCCATGCTCTCAGCTGACAGCAACCTTCCTGCCTTCCTGCTTGCACAGCACTGACCAGTCCTTGTGGAAATACGGGGTCTCCCATTTAGGCAAGGGATGCTGCATGTCAGTTAAAACAAGATCTGCATACCTTGGGCTCTAAACTGCAAATTTTTTAGAGTAGGCTTTCTTGCACTTCTGTTTTTCCAAGTATACTAAGAAAGCCAAAATGTATTAAGAATAAAATTTATCAATAGAATACCAGTAGATTTATCAATATTAATGTATCTTTTTATCAGACCACAGGTTATGATGTGAAGCCAGTGCCTAGCAATTAAGTATTGTCTGTTATCTTATATCAACATTCTAGGTACATTGACCCATGAAAAATAAAATCACAGTTGCAAGAAAAAAATAATGTACATTTACACAGTTATTTGCTTATATACACGTACTTGACAGGCCATTTTGTAAAAGCTGAAACAAACTCCTGTACACATCATGATTGCTTTGAGCTCTGTGTATCTGAACTCATCTTCTGCCTTCAGCACAGCAGGAGCAAACACATTTACTTGTAAAACAAAGGCAGACCTGTTTGGAGGTGGACACAATAATCAATCCACTTGCCACAGAGGCAGTAAGTGTTCATTTACCATTCTGTGACCTGTAGCAATACATATTATGGCTTGTGCCAGCAGGGGCCTGGGCAGCTGCAGCAACCACAACTCTGTCAGCAATCAGTCACAGCCATCCCTGGCAACCTTTGTTAGCTGCTCAGTAAGGTGACTTTAATACAGCAGGATGGAACATTTTCTGGAGACCATCCTTGAGATCTTAGTGCTGATGGTGATGCTGCTTCAAGTCAGCATTTACCATTAAACTCTCTCACAGATTTCCTCTCTTGCATTGCCACTCCCAGTCCAGCTTGGTGCAGAGTGAGGAAGGAAACCCTCTCACTGTCAGGGCTGCATTCTGGATGCTCCAGAGAACACTGAACTCCTTTGGAGTGCTGTAAGGGAGCTTACTAAATTGAGTGAGGAAGTCACTAAATTGAGACTGAGATGATTTATATGCAGGAGATCACAAATTTTTCCTTACAGTACTGGAGGCCTGATTCCCCATCCATGATGCCAGCAGACCTGGTAAATACCCCTACAAATTTTTACTAACTGTTCAACAACTTAATTCATACCTAATTCCTAATAGAACTACTATATTAGAATGTGTATTTTTTTTTATACTATTAACCTCATCCAGGGTTTGACAACAGACAGAATCCATGAATCATGCCATCAAGAGGCAGGCACCTGTGGTCAGTAACCTATACACAAGCTGGGGCAAGGCCTGTCAGCTGCTGCACTAATTACTTCTTGAATGTAGGCAGTGTCAGCTGCAAGTTTCTAAAGTAGCATTTTCCCCCAAATACATAATCCACCATGAAGAGGAAAAAACAAAGTGTACTTCTGCACAATTATAAGCTGCCAGTAATGAAATAAAACACTCTGTGCCCTACCATCAATGTAGGTTTTACCTGGGCCTCTTCCAATCACAGCAAGACAAAAGAAAGCAAGACAGGCAAAACACTGATTTGGGCTGTGCTGCATCACAACATGCACTTCTGCAGAATAATTACAGCAGAACAGTTGAGACTGGTCCATTCCCATATTCACCGGCCTCATTTACAAATTACAGCTTCTCTAGAAAGCTGTGCAGTAATTCCAACAAGCCACTTGCTAATCATAACTCCTCATTTACTATAATTTGAAAAAGAAAAAAAATCCAGCACAAGAAGGTCTGCAATCTACAGACTTTTGCTATAACTGAAGTTCTCAGGCACATGAATACTGCTCTAGAGGCTCTAAAAACACTAAATATTGCAAAACTAATTCATCTGAAGCCTCAAATAAAGCCTTGGCATTTTGACTTTCTTGACTGCATTTACATTTTTAATGGCTAACATTTCAATAGATTTTCTTATACTCTTTATATAAACAATTTATGTAATTTTCAATTAAGAAATGAATTTTTGAGGAGTGCTTTCAATTATTTTATTGTCTCATATAACATCTATTAAAAATGTTTTCCCAAATACCAACTTAGTCTTATCTCACAATCATGCCAAGGAATGATTTTAATTTTGTTTTCCTTTTAAGAGTGCTTAAATGAATGCTTCAGCTCAAGGTTGGTTTTTGGGTTGGGGTTTTTTTTCCCCTTCTCTCTCTTCACTGATAATAACCAAAGCCCAGCCTCAGCTATTTTATTTACAAATCCACCTCCTTCATGAAGCACAGAATCAGGTCATGGTCTCTGGGTTTCTTCCAGCCACCTCATCAGCCCATGGTTAACTGGAGCACTCAGGTCTTGTCTTCTCCCACCCCCAGTGGTGCCTTGGCAAGGCTGGGGCAGTCCCTGGTGCCTGGCAGGATCTGCCTGTCTGGGCTCATTGCAGTCAGGCAGGGAGAGCCCTGCTGGCAGGGAACGATGCTCATGGCCACAGAGGAGTGCTCTCCACACTCCTCCCCTGTCATATCTAGAAAAGACAATTACTCAGAAATTGAAACTATGGAGACTCGAATTCATTTACTAATGTGGCATTTACACATGTTACACAATAAAAGCTTACACGTGATATGCAAGCACAAGTAAAAGTGTGGTAATAAAGCCCTTATGATCTCTCTCTCCTCTGTGGTTTACAGTTACAAAGCCCATCTCAATTCTCCTCCAGGTCAAGACACTTCAAGCTAATCTACATCATGTACTTTTCAGGTTTTTTGAGTTATGAATGTTGATGCCAATATTAAGACTGAATACTAAATTCCTTTAGCAAGTAATAATCTGTGAGAAGTTTATCTGCTCAAACAACATATTGAAAATTATTTCCTAAGGATAGTTTTTTCCCCTACACTGTCAATCCAGGAAAAAAGAGGTATTTTTTCTAAGGAACAAAGCAGGAGCAAAAAAAGGAGGAGAGAAATGTATCTAAAAGTCTTGAGAAACAACACACAGGTATGTTATCCTGGGGCCTCCTGGCTTAGCACTGGACAGGTCCATCCAACTGATCAGTCCCAGCATTATCAGCAGAAACAGTGAATAGACACCAAACCCAGACACAGACCCTTGCACATGAATTATGTACCAGTCCTGCACTGGTTCCAATTAGACAACTGCAACTATGGAAAGGTTGGAAGGGTCAGATTCAAACTATCTAAGCATGAACTTTTTAGCAGGATAACAACTGTCTGGGGAAGAAAGAAATGTTGGCATGCTAGGAAGATGAGTTTTTAGTAGCTGGCCTAAGTGTTCTGTTGGTATTGTTTAGGAAACAGTGAGTAGCAATAATTCACAATAATTTTACTGTGTCAACAGTCTAAAGGTGGGATAGGTCACAAGCAGCATGAATAAAGAGGAGAATTCAAATGATCACAAATTGGAGAGTGATATGAAATGAATGGTAATTGAGCAAGGATGAAGGCAAAATGCTCAGCTTAGGTGGTGTAAGCAGCTGCAGAGGGGCTCTGGGGAGGATCTGCATCTAAAAGCATCTGAAAGAAAGGTGCTGCTTGGCTGGAAAGATCTCAGAGGAGTAGGAAATATGGACATCAGGAAACATCCCAAAAACTCTTTGATTCATGGTCTAGATACCACAAGACTAGATAAATATTACATGAGCCTCTGAATACCCGAGAGCTTGCCAAAGGGTCATCACCTTCTCCTCCCTGACACCTGAAGACAGCACTGCAGGTACTGAGCCTGAACTTCCAGAGAGCAAATTTTCATCAGCTGTCAGAAATACCTGCCATGGATCACCTGAACATCCATGTCAGAAATACCTGCCATGGATCACCTGAACATCCATGTCAGAAATACCTGCCATGGATCACCTGAACAACTCCAGACTGTCCATCTCTGGAGTTCAGGTGGGCACACCTCTGCTAGTCAGACCTGCAATGATTTCCACATGAAGCTGATATGTTCAGGCCTAAGGATGGCTATGGTGACCTCCCGTGGTACCTCCTGAGTGTACTCACTATTGCATTTTGTGTTTGCCATGGAAAACAACACTGGAGAGAGCAATAACCTACAAATGATCCTAAAATCACTGCATCTAGATGCATGGCTTATTAGACTAGAAATGGCTTTGATAAGTATCTCAGGGATCTAAACAAACAACCCAGAAGGTGTTCTGTCAACCACTGACTATTAAAGCTAAACAAAGCAAGCAGATGCTCTGTATCTTGCAAAGAAATTGGTAATTAACAGCATGGCCTTGCAGCCATGTGCAGGACCAATTATTCAATTACCCATGGCCAACTGTGAGCTAACTAACAGTATATGGATTTCCTGCTTTATTACACACAGTACCACAAACTCCATTTGCTGTAACACTCCTTCCTTCGTTCCTCCTCGTGATATTGGGCAGTTGTAGCTCTGTGCATCTCTGTTCCAGTGCAAGCCATCACAGAAGCTATTATAAACAGTAAAATCATTGTCAATAGTAACAGGACACTGAAGAAAGTTTCCATGCACCTACAACAAATAGAAAGCAGACAGGACACACACATATCTATGTCTGTGCAACTCATTTTTCAGAAGTATCTCCATCAGTGGTGTAAATAAACAAATCAGAACCCAGCTAATTTTTATGAGACCAAGGGATGAAAATGTTGTACCAAGGCTCTCCTACACTCTTGCTTCCAGCAGCCTCATGATGTTATGCACATGAGGATAACTTCTTTTGAAATGTGGGGGCTGCCACTTCTGGAGCTGAATTCCAAGCCGGTGGCATCAGCAGCTTTTGAGTGGCTGTGATGGATCCCATAATGATGAGAAAAGAAAAATCTTAAAATAGAAGTGGATAACTGTTGAAGGTACCATAAAAGCTAAACACAGTATTTTTCAAGTGCTTCTTAAGCCAAGGACAAGAGCTGCCAACATTTTCAAATGCACCCTTATCATTTTTGCAAGTACTTTAAGAGCCTGAGCCCCACTGAAAATCAATGGGACTTGGTGTTGTTTGCACAGCTTCATTCAATTCAAGTTAAATCAAATTAACTAAAGTGAAAATTACTATGTATTAAAGATCATTGAACTCTTTGAAAGACTCCTCATTCAGAAGCAAAGTGGCTTTCATTAGTTCTCATTTTAATTCGTTTTGCAAGTGTTCATTTTGGCAAAACATCAACCTTCAGACTGTTTGTCCCAAAAGCACAAAGACTCAGATTAGAACCAAAAGAATAAGAATAGAGGTTCACAAATCTCTTAGCAAAAGCAAACAAATATTGCAAACAGTGGTTTTATCAAAGACAACACGGCAATTAGTGGCTAGATAGTTTTCCTGGGCTGATATCACACCTCCAAAACCCCAAAACAAACAAACAAACAAACAAAACCCCACTGAGAAATAAGGAAACAAAATACCCCAAAAAACAACTGAACAAACAAATCCTTCAGACCTGTTGTAGGTTTGGAATAAAAACCAAACTCACACAATGTCCTGAACACAAATTTTTTTCAAATGCATTTACTTTTTATTGCCAAGCTGGACCTTGAAGTCCTGAATGCCTGGCAATATTTTTCTTCTGAGTAGCAATCCAAAGGAAAGGAAGGAGGGGATGGTAGGCTGGGGGATGCCTAAGTGATGTCTGAAGTAACAATCAGATGTCTCTAAATGACCAAGTGAAACTGTCCCATAGGTATTTGCATGGCAGGGGTGTCTCAGTCCTGTCAGGATGGCAGCCTCAGATCTGGGCAACAGAAACGAGCAGGAAACAATCAGCACCTCAGGCCCAAGGAGCCAAAAGCTCCCAGGGTGAGGGAAGAACAACACAAGGAAGCAGAAGTCTTCACCTTCTGTGCAGAATCAGACTCCCTTCCTGCACTTCAGTGATGAGTGATCCTGGTCTTAGTAGTGAACTACAGGAAGCTCACAACTTGATTTTGAGACAATTTTCTTGGCACTCCTACTCAGAGAGGAACAGCAATAAATACAAAATTACACCTTCAAACATCCAAAGGAAAACATTTTATTTCTAACTTGCTTAGAAAACAACAGTCAGGAGGGACCAACTGAATGATTATGCAGTGAATTGAAGGGCAGCACTGGGTAATTCTATATCCTGTGTTAGATATGATCTTTACTTCACCAAGCAAAATGAAAATACACAGCAGAAAATGTGGCCCACCAACTGTGGGTCACAATGGTAACAGCACTTTAAATATTGACACTTCTAAAGCCAAGGTAAATTAAACAGCAGGAAATATTGCATGAAAATGAGAAGAGAAACATTTCTCTGTGTCTCTATGTTTCTCTATGTGTCTCCAATTGCACAGAAGGAACCAAGGAACTTCCCTTTGTGCCCTGAAATGCCTCAGTGGTGGTGCAATGCAAACTCTCCAAGCTAAGTCAGTGTAGTAAACTCAGTGTAGTAAAGTCAGCCAGGTGTCAGGACCCTATTTTGCCAACAGGCACTGCAGCAGAGAAGTGCAATCCCTCTTTTATTGGGATTGCCATCACACAGCAAAGCCTCACACACCTGGGAATCCACACTGAGCAAAGATCTGCCCACTCTGTTAGTGCAAAACCTATTTGGCATTATTTTGGTTGTTCTAAACCTACTCAAGTTAGAACATACATTAATGATGATGAAAATTGCAACTTGACTGAAAAACATGAAATAAGAGATTATTTCAAAAATAACCTCCCAGTCTGCATGTACAATCTGCAGTAGCTTAAGATGCTAAAATCCTCAAGCTCAAGTATTTACTGCACATGGAGAATCCAGGAGTCCTGTTTCACAACTACTTGACAATGACTTCAAAAAACAAATCATCACAAAACTCATTAGAACTAATTGCACATGCATGATTTCAAGTTCCAAGCCTATCTGAAATACAGCCATTGCATTGCCTTGCTGCTTTATTACCTCTATCTAAACACTGATGTATCTATTATATTTTTTTTTCATTAAGTCTGAGCCACATTACAATTTCTCATTAGTAGAGATGAAAAAAACCTACTTAATAAAAGAAAAAACAACAACAAAACCAAAACCAAACCCCCCAAAAAACCCAAAAAGCCCAAACAAGCCCCAAAGAAACAACAGAAGTGCCCCAGGGCCTTAAAGCTGAATTTCCAGGTAAGTCTTCTTGTGTTCCTTGCCAGAAGGAAAGAGGAAGCAGAAATATCCAGTGAAATATGCACAGCCAAACAGAATGAAGAGAAATGCCCCCCAGCTAACATTACGAAAAGAGCAGAGATGTGGAGAGATGAAAACATCCAAACTAACACAACATTTAAAATATATTATATGGAGTGGTGACTTCTTTTGCCAAGATTAATTCAGATGGATGTTTCTGTTCCTGTGTTCTTATCTCTGGTTCTTTGCCTGGGCCTTCCTTTAAGTAGAAAATTTGGAAATATTTTTAGCTGACCCACTCTGAAGGAGAAGAGATTGACTTCTGAGAAGTCCCAGAAATTTTGTTATTAATTCATTGTATATCACAGCAACAAAACCTTTCTTAGCTATCAGCTGATTTTCTAAGAATTCTGCAAAGATTGGCCCATGCCATTATAACAGAGACATTTCAAAATGACAGCCTTGCCTTTGGGTAGGAAAGACTGTTACTGAGTAAGCAAGATGAGACTCAGATGGGATCCAATGCCTAAAAAAGAGTAAAACACTCTAGTTTTTCCTAGCTGAAAAACTCCTTGAGAATGTGGTATCTAACAAGGTAAAAGGAAAGACAGCACAAGTTGCAAGATTTAAATCCTTCTGTCTTTATCTGATCAGCAGAGCACAGATCTGTGCAGTTCACAATAGCAGGGGTGATCCCAGATTTGAGGGCACAGGAGGACCTAAATGACGTAGCCACAGAAATAACCAGGAGACTTCCACAGTTTTTCAACAAGGCTTTTTCCAGTTATACACTGTGCCTTCCAGTCTGTTTATAAAAAACCAATCAGCTCTGCTCAGCTGTAGCTTTTCCTTTCCTCCCTTCCCATTTAGAGATCATTATTTAGTTTATTTTTGGTAATGAAGTCTGCAGGCATCACTGTCCAAATAAAATCACAATATCCCCACCACAAATGCAGAAGAGTCTGGCACTTTCTTCATTGACTAGAGAACGAGCTGGCAAAGCTAAAAGCTTAAGCCAAGCTTTTAAGATTTTTCTGATTCCTCTCTCTCTCATTCTCCCCCACCCCCTGCCCCATTAAATCTTGGAGTAAAAGAAGATTAGCGCAGATGGATGAAAATATTTTTTCCACTTCAGCATTTGCTGTCACTATTCAGTGCTAAGCGGGTTCTCATATAGTGTCACTGGTAAGATGGAAATTCCTACACTTCTCTTAAATATAATCACCTTGCCACAAAGCAGGAAAAGAAGAAAAATTGGCTATTTATTTTGCCTGGATTGTGTGTGATTTATCCAGCAGAACCTGTAAACATTGTAACGTCTCAAATTGATGCGTTGCCTTTCATCAAAGTTCAGCTGGCTGCTTCTGCACCACACCAATCTGCTCCTGGCTCACTGTGCCCAGCCAGTAAATTGACCTGGACCCAGCAAAGATGAAAATATGCAGACTTAAAGTAATCCCCCTTGCTGAGCATGCAGGCACATGGTGGGATTAACTGGGGAGGGAGCATGGGGGGGTGGCTGGGGGCTGACGGCCACTGCTCCAGCTGCAGCTGCAGGGGAGATGGAGGGATGGAGGCACAGCACCTTTCCTGCTGCAGCTGCAGGACGGAGGGAGGGAGGGATGGAGGCACAGCACCTTTCCTGCTGCAGCTGCAGGAGGGATGGAGGGATGGAGGGATGGAGGGAGGGATGGAGGCACAGCACCTTTCCTGCTGCAGCTGCAGGAGGGATGGATGGATGGATGGAGGCACAGCACCTTTCCTGCTGCAGCTGCAGGAGGGATGGAGGGAGGGATGGATGGAGGCACAGCACCTTTCCTGCTGCAGCTGCAGGAGGGATGGAGGGATGGAGGGATGGAGGGAGGGATGGAGGCACAGCACCTTTCCTGCTGCAGCTGCAGGAGGGATGGATGGATGGATGGAGGCACAGCACCTTTCCTGCTGCAGCTGCAGGAGGGATGGAGGGAGGGATGGATGGAGGCACAGCACCTTTCCTGCTGCAGCTGCAGGAGGGATGGAGGGAGGGATGGATGGATGGATGGTTACAGGCACAGCACCCCTCCTGCTGCAGCTGCAGCAGCAGGAGAGGGAGGATGGAGAGAGGGAGGGAGGGATGGAGGAAGGGACAGTTACAGGCATAGGACCTTTCCTGCTGCAGTTGCAGGAGGGAGGGATGGAGGGATGGATGGAGAGATGGAGGGATGGATGGAGAGATGGAGGGATGGATGGAGGCACAGCACCCCTCTAGCTGCAGGAGGGATGGAGAGATGGCTGCATTCACTGCACCTTTCCTGCTGCAGCTGCAGGAGGGATGGAGAGATGGCTGCATTCACTGCACCTTTCCTGCTGCAGCTGCAGGAGGGATGGCTGCAGGCACAGCACCAGGCTGGGCTGGCAGGAGGAGGGAGGGAGCCAAGCTCCATCAGCTCCCAGCCATTCAGGGCTGCACTCACTCACTCACCCTCCCCAACAAGTGCACAAGAGCCAACACAGCCACAGGAATCTGAGTGCTGCCTTCCCAAAGATAAACAGGCCTTTTACCAGGAGTAACCAAAAGGGGGACAATGGAAAAAGAAAATCAGCATGAAAATTTTACACATTCCAAATATTGCAACATCAAATAAATGTAAACAAAGATGTAAACAAAGTCTTTCATCCCTGACCAGTAATTAGAAAAGAATCAGCTTGCTAATGACTTCATATTCCTAATAAACATTCAGATTACAACTGAATTCAGTCTCAGATGATCACCCTGCTATCACAAATAAGAGAAATGTCATGGTACAGATTCAATGTAGCAGCATTAAATGTCTCCAAACCACCCTCATCTCCAACAGGGGGAAAACAAGTAATTTATCCTTAAACAGCCACGTAAGGATAAATTACTATTGCCATAAACAGCCAATGTTAAACTGTACTTTGGTTATTTGACACTATTAAATAAGTCATGAATAAAATAAAACAAATATTTTACTTAATAAATATGGTATAATAATTAAGCCTCAGTAGTAACCACATTTCCTCTCAGCTGTAAAATACACATTTTAATTACCAACAGTTCTGCATAAAGAGAGAAAAATCTACCTCAGAAATCTCTACATTTGATCTAAGCTAGCTTTGTCATTCACCATGAGAGTATCTTCAGTTCTGAAGCCCATGGACTACCTGAACAAACAAAACAAAAGCAGCCCATGATATTCAGAGCTCTACAGGCCATCAGCACACATGGACACTCTGATGTCCTGCATCTCCCCTTTTCCTGCTCCTCCTGTTGTGATCCTGATTCCTCACAGCCCATCTCTTCTAGCTGTGAAGCCCCTTTAGCCTGCTCTGATTTTGCATAGGATGAAAAACATGGAATTTATTTTTAATGAATGTAGATTATCATCAAGGCAGGGGCTATATGCATCTTTTTTTTATCCCATATAAAATCTATACCACTTTAGTTCTTTTTCTATTATAGAAACTTCATGGGGATCTCCCCAGTGCCCACCACCACCACAAACCAGGCTTGGATTTCCTAAAACATTCTGACTTTCAGAAAGAGAGTAAAAGATTCCTCCCATTTCCTTCACCCTTCCTCACCAAGGCCAAAGCTGATTTTTAAAGGTGTCCTGAGCAAACACCTAAATCAATGTTCAATTCAGATACATTTTGAAGCAGGTACATCAAAAAACCAATCTTGAACTGCAGAGAGGGTCAGGAGTTTGCCTGTTCCCCCACAGTATCGCCTGCAATGGCAGATCAGGGCTGAAGTGCACAACTAACAGAAATTGCTCTTAAAATATTTGATGCCAGCTTAGGGAGAGCTGAGTATTTACATAGCACTGGGGTGTGGATCTGAACAAGCTAAAGGTCTTTTAACTGCCCAGCTCATTCCAAATGCCAAATCTTTTGGGATTGACTGAAATTCAGTGTTTTTCACATGGAAGAATTCCCCAATCCTGGCAATCAGAATTCAGCTATGGTAAACTAGTTCCTCCATAGCTTAAATACACCAAGATAATCAGAGATAAAACCCATTAGGTAGGAAGCATCTGAAGCAAATTTTGCAAGTATTTTGCTAGATATTACACAATCCTGTCAAAGCATCTTTCACTTATTTACAGATCACAGACTGTATAGAAACATCTTCTAAATTATGAGAGATTCAGGAAATCACATAGTTTTGCATCTGGAATTCAGTGATGACTTTGCTTCCTTGCTATATTAAGTGCATTGGATTATAAGACACCAATTACTTTTAAAGAGAAGTCACACAGAATTCTCTTTTTTTTTGGATCATACTACTAATATTGGTCATTTGGAAACATCTCATTTGAAATTACTGGACTGTTAAGTATCACTGCTTTCCAAGATCAGAAAAGATACTGGGAAAGTTTTTGAAGCCCAGTTACAATCTTTATCTGCATGTCAAGATACAAAACTGTATTA
>WBNQ01072355.1:0-14417 GCA_013401375.1 Spizella passerina
CTTTACTTCCAGGTCTCTCTGCTCTTACTGCCTCCTCCTCCCAGACCCAGCACAACAGCCCCATGTTCTCACATTCCCCCAGCCCTCAATCCATTTTGCCTCCCCTCAGATGCCAGGGATTTATTGCTCTCCATCATGAATCACTACACCAAACACTACATTTTTCCAAGGCTCCAGATTTCCCTGAAGTTACACTTTAAGAACACCTGTGTCCTGCAGTACAAATCCCGTGGTATCCTGAGGAAAGTCCTCTACAAAGGACTCCTCTACTATTTTCCCTGTGCTCAAGCAGCTCCCTAAAATCCCCATTTCCTTTCAGCACAGTAAACACTCACTGGCTGCATGAACAGCTCACCACTGCTGAAGGGACAGGAACAATAGTGGGAACTTGGCTGTCTCCCAGCATCAGCAACACGGACAACAGCTTGGGAAAGCAGGAACTGAGTCAAAACAACTTTAGATCAAAATATTACGAGGGAGGCAGTGAAGTTACCTCTGCTTTGTGTGTATAAATGAGGTTTAACAATTCTCTTGTTACAAAATGGTTTGGGTTGGAAAGGACCTTAAAGATCATCCCTTCCTCTATCCCAGGTTGCTCCAAACCCTGTCCAACCTGGCCCTGGACTCTTCCAGGGATGGGGCAGCCCCAGCTTTTCTGGGCAATCTGTGCCAGAGCCTCACCACCTCACAGGGAAGGACTTTTTAAAAAGTATATTCACAATTCCAGCTTTAAAATAAGGGGAGTGAGGACAGGCACAGTCAGCCTCAATTCCAGCTACTCTGAACCTGGAACAACACAGTCACTACAAAAAAACGACTAGGTCTATAAATGATTACATCTTACTCAATGAAACCCTTATTGCAACAAGTGAGCCTAGAATGTGCTATTCCATGTGAGCATTTTATGGTAAATTAAACTTAATGCCACACCTCATTAGAACAAACTGCTGTGCCCTGAGCACGTGTCCCTGGGCTGGGAGCAGGGATGTGGCTGTGGGCCAGCAGCACTGCGTGGTGGAACAGCACTCCCTCGTGTTCCCTCTGGGAATGGGGCTCCTCAGCCAGGCTGACCTGTCTGCCTGCTTCAGCAATGCCACACACACCACAATTCCTCTGCTGCAGCAGCAGCCAGGAATTGGGGAAATGCCTTTCCACATTTTCCTGTGCAAGGGCGTCATTTACCCAGAGAGGTAACCCGGGTTATCTGCTCCTGCTGGCACCAGGACAGCTCACACCTGGGTGGGAGGGGGTTTTAACTCTTTGGAAGAAGCATCCCCACCGCCAAAAGCAAATCCTACAAGGGAAGAGCAGCACAGTCCACTCCAGAAGTGCAGAGAGAAGGAAGGCACAGCACATCTGTACAGAGCCCCTTCCTTCCATCAGAGCAGGGATAACTCCTTCAGAGCAGGGAAAACTCCCTTGAGAGCAGGGATAACCCCCTCAGAGCAGGGATAACCCCCTTAGAGCAGGGATAGCCCCCTCAGAGCAGGGATAACCCCCTCAGAGCAGGGATAACCCCCTTGAGAGCAGGATGAGCATCACTTGTGGCTCCAGACAATGATTTCAGTTTCCTTCCATCACCAACCCACCTCCTCTCACAGTGACACGTCAGGACAGTGGTTATTAACCAGCTGCTGCTTCCTTCAGAGTCACCTGACAAAACACATCAAAACTACTCTTTAAAGGTAGCAACCAAAATCTTGTCAAAACAAACTCTAAATCTTACTTCTTCCTTAAAACCCCTAATTTTCTTTTGATTTTGCAATCGTTCAATTCATGACTATCAATAAAGAACAAGGTCTTTTTAAACCATCACAGTGCAGCAGAGGAACGTTTTATTTAAAACAAGCATTTGCTTTGAGTGCTTTCAGGATTAGCATTTCTTTGCTGTTTGAAAAATGACAGGTGCCAGATTGGGAAAAAAAAAACAGTCCATCAGGACTGGTACCAGCATGGGCAGGAGATCCACCACCACATCCATTCCAGAAAGCCAAAACTGAGCAGTGAACTAAAGCAAGAATTGCTGACAACTGAGAAGGCCAAGGGCAGGAACAGAACCACCAGAGCAGTCCAGTTAGAGGTTGTGTCCACCAGGAAGCCAAAAAAATCCTGGTTCTTGGACAAAGGGCATTGGAACAGGAAAGCCCAGAGCTGTGGCTGCACACCTGGCATGACCAGTCTGACCCTGTGACTGATGAAAGACCATGGAGCTGCACCTACAAGGCTTCCTGGGCAAGCCAGACCTAAAGATGTCCTGGACCAAGTGCAGCAGAGCTCCTCACCAGCTGGAACAGGGGTGATGGATACCCCATGCACAATGGAAAATACTCAAATGTATACAAGCTGCGGGGAAAAGAAAGTTTCGCTGGACACAAAGACATTTCTCAGAAGCCCAGAGGTGTCACCCACCCACAGGACACACCACTGCACACGGGCTGGGGCACACCACAGACCCTGCTGTGCTCAGAAAATGCTGTTTGTCACAGCCAGACACATCCTGCCCAAAGATCAGGAGGGCAATCAGCAAGGAATTAGCAAAGAGCTGGCACTGAGTGATGTGCCACAACTCCACCACTGCAGAGTAAAGCAAAGACACAGCACAGGAGAGGGAACCCAACAGTAACTCCATGGAGCAGCTTTAAAAGCAGATTTTTGCTGTAGTATTTTTTAATTAAGAGTTGTAGCTTCTTCAGCTATGTCTGCCTAATGAATAAAGCATCTTAGCTCCCCAAGACAGATTAAATAACACTTGACAACCAACCCCAGCATCTCTGGTTACTCCTGACTGTAAGTAGAGAGAACAGATAAATATCTCCTCAGTAGCCTCCAGCTGCAACAGCAGCACAGAAAGTGACAGAAGACACAACTGTGCATGTCCCTTAAATTTCTTTTTTTAACATCATGAATATCAGAGCTGTCATTCTAATATTTTCTTGCAGTAAATCAGGAAGTGTGCATGAATGAAAGTGAGTAAGGAATGCTCCAGGGCCCCTAAAAGAGAATATACACCCAGAAAAATACAACATTCTGTTCTGTTACAGCCTAGAACTGCACAATACTGGAGCCCACCATCCCAGGCACCTTCTGGACTGATCCAAAGTTTGGGTTGGTTTGGGATTTTTCCCCTGGCCTTATGGAAAATCCCATGTCAAAGCAAGAGCAGGGACAGAGCTCTTTCACATTTCTCACACTGACAAACCATGAAAAACATCCACCCTATCCTCACACTAATGACTAATTTTTTAGTTTGCAATTTAAAGGAGGCTTTTCTCTTAAAAATACATCTAGTCAAATAAAAAAAAAAACTGAACTAATGTCCAAGCACTTCCATGTTCTATGCTACTACAGTCTTCAGCAGGAAAAGGTTTTCAATAAAATCCCCAGTTCTTCAAGCATGATTTTCCCTCCCAGCTACAAGAAATTCACAGTGGGCAATCTCACCTCACAGCTGATCAAAGGACATACAGGCAAGGATTGCAAAACTCAAAATGAGAGAAGGAAACTCTTTGCTACAGTTTTAAAACATAGCAGCAAACAGCTGACATGAAAAGGTTTGGTGCTGATCACACACTGAATTGACAGCTGAAAAAATGAAGATCAATGCAAACTACAACAAGCAAATGAAACCTGATCTTTGATGAGTACAGGAGAAATTAAAACATTAATTAGTTCAAAGCAGTAGAGTATTCATAAAGGCTTTTCAGCTCAAATTCATGTTTTATAAATGTGAAAGTTTCAGACACACAGCAGTCCCTGTGCAAAGCTGGCAGGGCAGCACAGTCAGAGCCTGCTAAAAAGAGCTTTTCGTGACAGACAGCCCTGAGGAGTGTTGGAAGAGGAAGTGCTCACTGAGACATCGAAAGCCATGAAGAGTCAAATTAAAAACAAGAAAGGAACTGTAAAATGACACATTCCTGAAGCTGTTTTCCTGGAATAGCAGTGGCTGTACCAGCAGCAGGGCAGGAGTGTTCTGGGGCAGCAACCCCAGAGCCAGGCAGAGCTTTTACACAAAGAGGGAAGAATATTCCTAACACACACCTAAACTAAACCACAACTCCCATGGTTCTGCATAAACAAGGAAGAAACGTCGATTCCTGAAAGGGTTTTCCAAGGCACATTCGGGTAGTCGACAGTTTTGAGTATTAGAGATAAAACAGCCTTTCTCACCCAAAATAAACCCTGAGTTTCATGTTAGTACTCAAAAAGGAACTGCTGAGGAAAGCTTCAGCACACAGGAGCACTCCCAGGATTTCTGTAAAGAGTGGAAACAGCCAGCTTTGGGAGCACACTTACCCACAGATACTGCAGGAACTTCAGCAGACGTGGACAGTAATAATACTCCATTTTCCACAGCTCCAAGTTAACGCCAACCCATCCCTGCTGCAGGCAGCTCCCGGGCTCTCCCCGCCTCCAGCACCAGTTAAAAGCAGAGTGGAGCAATTAAAAGCAGCATGAATAATGTAATAATGTTCTGAGTGTGTCTGGCCCCACGTCACCACCACCACCACCACCAGGAGCAGAGGCTCCTCAGGAGCAGTCGCTGAGCAGTCGCACACAGCACGTGACTTAACCACTTGTTATTGAGCAGCCCACTGCTCCCAGCTCCGTAATCTGGAGTGGAATTAGTGACAGGACTTTGGGTTTTGCAGCAAAGGCCCTGCAGGAGGAAAGGGAAGCTTTAAAACCCCTCAGTTATGAAACGCTCTGAACGGCGGCGGGGTCGCTCGCTGACCTTGTTTTGGGTGATGTACAGGAAAAGACAAAAACCCACACATGTAACAAGAGGAGCTGCTGTTTTTATGTTCTTTCAATATAAAAATGTCTTTGGTGAAGGAGAAGAAATAGACACAACCAAGTAACTTTTTATACAGCCCTGGAATGTTCCCAGGGAACGAAAACTGCCAAAAAAGGAAGAAAGCCCAGGCAGAGCTTTACCCACCCCCGGGTCGTCCTCCTCGGGCTGGGTCTAAAATAGAGAGTGGTGGAGTTGTTGGACATCAGCAGTGGGTGGTTTGTGAAGAGCAAAAATGGGAATTGTAACACTGTTTCATTTTTACTTGCATCCTTTTTTGATAGGAAAGGGAAAGATAAGTGACAGGAGCCTATCCAAGGAGGGCAGCCTGTCCCCTCCCAGCACTGCTCCAGCTCTCAGCCTTCCCAGGGAGGGACAAGGTTGAGAGGACACAAAACAGCCTCCAAGATGCTCACTGAAATTTTGATACTTCAGTGAAACTACCTCTCACTTTTCTAATCATCACCTATGAATTCCTGTAGAGTTCAACCAAAGTATTTTGATTTTCTTCCAGGTTGTGTCAGTTTTTGGGGTAGCAGAACAACTCAAGATGGGGTTCAGAAGGAACAAAGCTCCAGTATCAGAGGCTTTACACAATGCAGAAAAAGAGAAGGTGTGGTTTTCAGTGGGCAGGAGACAGACCTGTCATGGGCAGAACTGAAAACAACTGGTGAACTGTGACAAGCCAAACCATAAATTCATCTGCACATGTTTATAAAATATTTATCTTCTCTCCCTTGCACTTCATTTCCAAGATATTTTAGGAGTCAGCTCATGATTTTCTTCAACAAATCCTTCTCCACCCACACATCTCAGTCTCATATAAATGCATCTTTCTATGGAGACCATTAGAGAGATTTTCCTCCCTAAATGACAAAAAAACCCCAGACTTTAATATAAAATAAATAAATAATATGTTGAGAGACTTCAAAATAACTCCTACACCAGTTCTAGTAGCAGTGCTCTGTTCTAACTCCCCAAAGCTGCACTAAAGCTGCTCCATTTCCATCTAAAGGTGCAATTCCTCCAGCCCCAAACATAAGTGCAGTTCCTTTATTTGGAGGATAAGTCCCAGCACACATTCCCCAGGTTTTCATTCCCAACACTGTTATCAGCCTGGATGACTCAATCAGGAATCCGGGCTTGTGACTGAACGTCAGCTCTGATGGCATCACCCAATTTATGGAAACACCACCTGAGCTCTGTGGCTGCCCCTGGATGGGCAGGTGGGGCACTGAGAGGGAACAGCCCCACATCCAACCACAGGCACCAGCCCAGAGAGGGTTTGATTGCTCAGAGCTCACATCTGTCCCTTCACCTGCATTCCAGGTCATTCCAGGTCCAAAGGCAAGACTCCCTACAAGGCCCAGGCTCTGAGTTTGCAGCTGAACCACTGAGAGAAATCCCTCACTGTCCAAAGCATAGAACTTAATTTTTATACCTACTCTGTGCTGCAGCAGGGCTAAAAGAGAGGGAAGTACCACCAGCCATAGTAAAACCACAGATGACAACAGTCTAGCAGCGATGCTGGAATCTTTATAAAAGCCTTCCTTTGTTTTTTAATCAATACAAACTTAAAATAGCTGAACAGTGTGATCTAGATGAGTGTTAAATCTCCAAAGTACCATCCTTTGCAATTTCAAACACCAATCCCATATTACCACTTCAGTATTTTGCAATGGTTGATTTCAAAGTCATCTATGTAATGTTCTAAAAGCCTAATTACAAGCAGATTCTCTGGAATATAATTACAAAGAAATGACCTCTCCAGAGGTAAATTATTCTACTGAACCTTGCTTCCATTTGGAATTGTGCTTATCCATAAGAACCTAACTCATCAGCTGTCCTGGAAAATGCCATTCAAGCAGTTGTCTACTATCACAGACAGATGTGGAATAATGCAACAAATTGATTCTTGCAAACTCATTTGGCAAATATAAAATGCTATCAATATCAGTTCTTCACTGCTTTAGTGGTGAATGTGAACCAAAAAGAATTGTTTATTCTACAACAAGACTTGTCACTTTGAGCGCTCAGGCTCACCAAAACAACACCAATATATCCTCACTGACCAACAATATGGACTGGAGAATATATTTTGTCACTAAGCCACAAGGAAAAATAAGAAACTTCCCAACCACACGGATCAGAAACTGCTCAAAGCAAACAGCAGCACGATGCCACATTTCCATCTAATCCCTCTTTCAAGGGAAATACAGACTGCATTAGGGTTTCTGGGAAAGAGGGGATTTATTTAACTGTGTCTCCCGTGGCTCTTTCCTGACCCCTCGTGTCTGTCCAGCTCACACAGCTCGGATGTGTCTCCAGCAGAGGGGAGTGTTGGAACGTGCTCACAGACCTGGGAACCGCAGCTCTGCGCCCAAAATCTCTGTGCTCTCCAAGGGAAACAAAGCCATAACCTTGGTGCAGAAGAAACTGTTTGGTTTTACATAATCCTCTGCAGTACCTCTGTGGGGCTTTGGAAAACATCAGTATGGTGTGTTTTCCACCTCCCAAATGCAAGTCAAAGCCCTTTCCATGCACTCACTCACACTTTACACCCAGGAGGAGCAGGCTGCCCTTTGGCTCCCCAGCACTGCACAACAATCACAGCCCGAGGAGCTTTTCCAAAGCAACACAAAGGAGCAAAGCACTCGGATCCTACTGAATTCCACACAGGTCAGCTTTCTCTTTTCATGGAGCTGAGTCTCCCTTTCCCACTTTCCCTTCCTGGCTCAGGCTACACTTGGTGAAGCTGAAGGATTATTCTGAGTAACCTCCCAATCAACAATGAAATTGGAGAACAACAGCTGTATTTATCTGAGTACAGTTCAGTTATCCCAGCACTACTTCTGTCCCACTTTTCCTACCTGGCCAACACCACCTTTATATATTTGCACTATAAGCTGATAGTACATAACTTTTAGGGGTTGGGTAAATGCCCATTCTGTCAATAACCCAAATTCCCCAAGATGAACCACGCTAAGAATGGGAAAGAAAAAGGGACATCAGCCCTTGGAGACCTTCCATGAAGCCTAAAGACCAGAATTGAAGAACAATCTGAGCCCACTCCCAAAACTCCAATTAGGAAATTTGCTTATAAAATCCTTATAGGTTTCGGTGTTCTCTTTTTCTTTGCTAGAAGGAAAGAAAACACTGAGTTTTTTATCTTTTTTTATATCTTTGTGTGTTCTCTGCTAAAGAGCTGCAAAGAGCAGAGTGAGCCATGGCAGAACAGGGCAGAGCAGCATCTCACTGCAAAGTGTGCTGGCAAACACAGGACTGGGGAGGCGTGACCTTGGAACAGTCCATGGGACAACATCCTTCAGTCTCCACTTTCCAAATCCTTTATTTCCCTCAGGAAACATTGATATTTCATTTATTGCCCATCTTTTGGAACATCCAGACCTTTGTTTCGTATTTCACAACAACAGCTGGATGTAGGATCCTATTTCACAACATAAAATTTCTCTGAGGGTTAAAGTCAGGATATTCTTCTGAAACTGAGGAGAACAGCACCCAACAACATCAAGCAGGAATTCACCTCAACCATTTGTGTGTAAGAGACAAATCAAACCACTCAAAATATCAGCTGTGATCTTTCCCAGCAACACTTCTCTGTGTGCTGCTCACAGAAAGACAATTTCTGTCCATCATTTCTGTTCATCATTTCAAAAACCCATCATTTCTCAGAGACACAGCTCTATTTGTCTGCACAAGCTGAGAAAACAACAAAAACTGTAATGCTCTAGAGCCATCTTGAGTTCAGGATGGAAATTCCTCACTCAGAGAGCAAACTGAACAAGCTGCAAGGCTTGGTGTTGGAAGCTTTGGCAGGGAGCACTGGGGTGGGAGCCTCACCAGTTCAACCCCCAGCAAATGCTTCTCTGCTAGGCAGACTCATCCTTCTAGCACAGCCCTTTGCAAAAAGGAAAACAGAGCTGCAGCTCCCTGATCCACCCCAAACCCTCCTCCAGGGTCACATACCAAACCAAAATCTGATCTCCTCTCCTTGTAGAAACTGTGGTGGCTCCTCTGTGCAGACACTGAGGAAAAGTCTGTTCCCTCTGTTTTGTCTGAGCTCTGCTTGCTCCACTCTTTCCTGGGAGCCTGTAAAATACAGTTATGAATGTGATTAAATATACATGCATATGAACATACATAAATACATATATTATATATATATAAAATGTCTTTTGGGAAAAAAAAAAAAACAAAACCAGAGGAAACTCAAAGCTGAAAACACAAAATGGAAAAACATTATAGCCATGAACATCCTACACTTTAATCATAAAATTATAGGACCATTAAGGTCTTTTCCAACTAAATCCAACCTCTGGATTTCATTCACATGTCACTGTGTGAAGGGAATCTCTTGCCTTTCACCCAAGTCAGGAAAGCAGTGGAGTTAACAAATGGAGGCCATTCACTCAGTAAAAATAAAAATGAAATTTGCTTCTTTCAGATAAAGACAAAAAACAAAGAGAGGTCCAAAAAGATCACTGCTGACAACTCATAAAATAAACCCAAATTACTTCTTTTCAAGTAAATAAAATTGCAGTTAACAATTTAACCTCCCAGGTTCATAGGATTACAAAAACAATAACCACACCTTTTAAAGCTTTTTCAAGCTCTCCACAAAAAACATTAATCACTACTTCTAGACTTGAAAAAAAAAATGAGGTCGTCTAGTGCAATAGCTGCTGCTTAAGAAAAGAGAACCCAAAAAGAAATGAACTCCAGTGAAAAGTCTGGATCTGGTGCCTTGCTGCAGAGTGCTGACAAGTGCTGCAAGGACACAACAAAATCCTTAATAAAGACAAGCTCAGTTACAGCCACATGACACATTTGGCTACTATTTGAAAATACCTTTTTATCCTCATGGAAGAATGGCTCTGACTGAGCTGCCACCTTGTGTTTCCACGAGTTATCCACACTTTCCAAGGGGAAGCTTGGCCTGGATCGATGCAGGTCCTTCCTTGCCCTCAGGTCCTGCATGAGGGGCAGGCTGTCCCTCCCTTGGCGGCATTTCTCCGAGTAGGATCGTCTGAGATCTGCAGGGACAGTCCCAAACCCAGACATGTAGCCCTTCCAATCAGCCTTACTTTTGTAAGAGTCACCCTCACACATTTTACTTGAGCTGTCTTTGCTTCTCAGTGTAGAGCTCCTCACGATGTTTTTGCTCCAATCGCCCTCTGGAGACACCTCCATGAATTGTTCTTTTGTCACCAACTTCTTCTGCAAGAGCCCATCATCAGCCTTTAGGGACAGCTTGGAGGCCAGGTTGACTTCCAGCCTCTGCTCTGTACTCACTGCATTTATGGGCTGTACCTTTTCAATTACAAATTTCGCACCCTGATTTCTGGAGGTCAAGTTCACTTCCTCGTCCTCATCAACAATGAAAGTTTTCTTCCTAGCAAATTCCACAGGTGAATTTACAAACTTCTCTGGAAAAATGCTGCTGGGGTTTCCCCAGTAAGGAGGGCTGACCTTTCTGTCTTTGGACTTCTGCTTATCAAATTCAGGGCTCCGTAGTTCCAGTTTCTCTTTGCTCTTCTCATTTAGGATTAGTTTTTCTGGCCTGTGCTGCTCTTCTGCACGTTCACCTGGTTTGTTATTAACTGAATAGTGGTCTGATCCACTCTTCCACTCGTTCCAGCTGTAGGTAAGAGTCATTCTCTCCGACACATTTCTTTTGTTCTTTGATCTCTCCCAACTCAGTGAGCCCAGATCTTCAGAAAGCTTCTCCTGAACTTTACTGGCCTTTGCTGATTCTTCTTTATATTCTGCCATAAGTGCGTCAATATCGAGAATTTGGGATCTGTAGCCATCCTCAGCCTTCCTCCCAGGCAGATCAGAATTATTGTCACTCCTTTTCTGGTGGCCCAGCTCACTGTCCTTACACACCTGTGCAGAACGTGGTGGGGACCGGGGCTCGTGGTAAGAGGAGATTTTCCTTCTGCCACTCTTGAGATCAGCCTGCTGATCCTGTTTTAACAGGAAAGCATCAACATCTATAATTTTCTCTTTAGAATGATCCAGGCCTTTTTCATGATGCTGTTGGTTATCTTTCCTAGACACATGAAAATTACCAAATGCAACATTTTTGGAGAAAACAGCATCTTTTTCATCTTCTTTGACCCAATCCTTGCTAATACGCATTTCCCAGGAGTCTTCTCTACAAGTTGAACTTGTCACATTTTTATTTGGTTGCTGCAATAAAGGTTTGGACCTTCCAGGAAAAACAGGGTCCTGATTAATTGCTGCTGCCTCGTTTGAACCAGAAATCGTATTAATTTCACTTGCACTGGGAGCACCAACAAAGCTTTTCTCTTTTTTGATACCAGGAATCTGATAAGTCACTGCAAAATAAGTTGCCTTTGGCTCAAAGACAGAACTCTGATGTTTTGTGTAATCATCAGGATTGCCAAGAACAGCTTGGTTAGCCTCACTCCCCTCCACCCCATCTTTGATATTTTTGCTTCTCTTTTTCAGTAAATTTTCATTCAATTGCAATGAATCTGTCCGGCTCAGCTTCTTGATATTTTCAGGATTGAGCCACACAACTTCTTCCACCTTGAGTGACTCCTGAGGTAAGGTCCTCCTCCTCCACCTTTCAGAAATCTTCAAGTCAGAAACGCTACTTTTGCTTCTCCTGACTTTCTCTTCTGGATCTGCTCCTCGGAGTTTCTCGATGTTTTCAGGAGCTGTACAAGCCAAGTTGAAGTCCTGCTCTCTGCTATTGAAGTCCAGACTTTTCCTCAACCCAAAGGGCCCAGATTCCTCTTTAGTAACATTCAGTCCTTTAGTATCAGGGCTACTGGAAGATTTAAAATATTGCCCACTTGCAAGCACTGAAGTCTGAGCCCCGTGTTTATTGACACTTGTGGAAATCACTTCACGATCCAGGTTGGTTCGGAATTCATGGATGTCTGTCCCACCTGCCCTGAAACTCCTTTTCTCAGAAGAACATTTCACAACATTAATCCTCTCTGATTTATCTACAGAAGACACTTCACTCTTATCACCTTTAATTTCAGTATGTAGCTTGCTGACCTTTTCACTCATTCCCAAACCTTTACTTTTGTTTGTGGAATAAGGTATTTTCTCAGCTATGAACAGTGGCTCAGGATCAGTTTTATCAGAGTCTCTTTTCTGTTCAGGTGAAGTGCATTCACTGGAGAGAAAACCAGTAGGCTCTCTCAACACAGCCTTACTTGTGAGAACTTTTGCCTCTCTGGCTTCTGAAGTAACATTTTCTTCTTTCAAGTAAAGAGTGTGACTACTTGTCTTAACAGACTGCCCTGTAGGTACAACGTCCTCATCAGTTTTATTCTCTTTCACAGATGATTTTCTAGTTCTGAGTGTCATGGCCTTTTTCTCAGGAGCCATTGTGATGGCTTCACTAAGAGCCCTCTCACCACAAGTCTGAAAGACTTCATACCTGGGCTCTATTCTTTGGTAAATTTGAGAATCTTCTACATTTTTGGGAGTGGGTTTTTCACTCTTCTCAACCAAAGATTTTTCTAAGACAATTCCCGGATTCATTTTCTTGTCTTCACTTGAAGAAGCTGGTTTTGGACTTTTCTCCACATGTGCTGGATGTTTTGATGGATCAGGCTGCTTGTGATGCTCCTTTGCAGGGGTGCTTTCCTCCCCTTCTGCCATCCACGAGCGTCTGCTGTGCCCTGAAAGCCCCAGGTCCTGCTTTGCCTCAGGTTCCTGGCTCCTTTTTGGTGCAGGATCAGCCCCAGAATGCTCAGCCACAACGTTGTGCTTCTGCACATTGTGCTCAAACAGGGTGGCCCTGACAGTTTTAATGAAGGGCTTTTCCAGAAGAGCTGGGTTTAATTTCTTTTCAAAGTTGCTTGTGAATGAGACAGAACTCTCAGTCTGCTGTGAGAAATGCTGACCATCTCCCAGGAAGCTCCCTTTCCTCTCCACCTGATCAGGTTTATTGGTTATCTTTAAAACCTGACGGGATTTCCAAGGCTTCCCAGGAGCAAATGCCTCAGTGAAATCTGTGCCATGGGTGAGCTTCAGCTCCTTGCTCTGGAACAACAAAATCCAACAGTTATCTTGATTTTATTTTAAAAATAACATTTATTTTAAAACTTACTTGCACCTGCTTTGTGCAACAAAGCCTGTACAAGCCAAACACATCCACATTCTCTGAACACAAACTCCACTGAGACCAAGGTAACCTAAGGGAATGTGTAGCTCCAGCTCCTGAATCCTGATTTTAACAGAATTATCTCACTAATAACCAGCAAGATGGTCAAACTGCAAGGAACACGAAGATCTGAGTAAATATCACAGCTGGAGATGCTCAGCTATGAGAAATGTTAAGATGAGCCGAAGTAAAAAAGGAAAGATGGAAATTAATATTTATTACCAATCCTTCACTATTATCTACTCACAGGAAATACAAGCAGCATCCTAAAGGATGGTATTTTTGATAGCACTTGCTGAAATAGCACAGCATGTAAATAATAAAGGGGATCAGAATACTAGAGGCCTTACAGGAGTTCAATCCTTTAGTCAAGTCTTAAAATTTAAATTTTAAATTCCCTCAAGAGTTGACTTCAGATTGTCTTAAAAAAAAGCTAAAGAACATCAGAAAATTAACATTAAATGTATTTATAAATGAAGACTTTAAAGTCTGAACTATATTCTTCAGGGAATTTCTTTAATCCTACTTTATTGTCAGATTCTGAAAACAGCACTTCCATTAATGAAAGATTTTCCTTTTAAAACAAATTGCTCTCCTTGAAAATAACACTGAACTACAGACACTTTGCACCTGTAGCTTTTCCTTACCACATATTCCTATCTTGGACAGGAAAAAAGCCATAAGAACTCATTACAAACACCCTTAAACTACATTAAATCTCCTCTACCAAGAACTGTCACCAGAGAAATTCTGTTTTGCAACACTGAAGTGTTGCTTAGAAACAGAGAGAGCCTAAAGCTTCCAGAGCAAATCCCCATTTTCCCTGGAACACTTTGTTGTCTAAACTGCACAGGTAAATGTTGTTGAGGAGACTGACCAAGGTCCAGGCTGGGATTTATCAGGAGCTGGGAAATGGATGCAGGAAAGCACAATCTTAATGCTCTGCTTGGAGAAAATAAAGAATAATCACTGTAGCACAAACCCACCACAGCCACAGGCAGTTCACTGGGGTTTCATGGATCAGAAAATCCCTTAAAAACAGGGCACAAAATATTCTTCCTTCTCTACATCTCCAAAACTGAGCAGTGTGCACACAGAGCTGCACAAACTCAGCCAACACAACACTCCTGAACTTTTCTCTGCACATCCTAAAGACAAACTCACACCAGCAAATCCACTGGGGTTGTGTCAGCCCTAATAATCCCCATACCCATTAAAAAGTCACTGGTTGCTAAAGCCACACACAACAGGACCTTGCAGAGCCAGCTGCTGCCAGTTCCTTACTTTTGGATTTTCCTGCAGGTCGTGGATCGAGTCAGCTCCAGCCTCCCCAGGTTTCTCAGGCTTTGCTTCACCCCCTGATGTTGGACTTGAAAACCTAAAACAAAAGATTGGTGTTGGTCAATGAGCAGGGTGGCTTCCTACCAAAGCAGGCTGATAGAAATGATCCAT
>WBNQ01072357.1:0-25853 GCA_013401375.1 Spizella passerina
TTGCACTGAAGCCATGGGAAAGCAAAAGAGAAGAAAGAGTAAGAGAAGTTAGAAATATCCACAGTCTAAAGAAATCAGATATTGGGTTTAGTGTTGGTATTTCAGGTGTCAAGTAGAACTTTTGGATTTGTGAAGGACATCAGTAACAAGTATTTATGTGGCTTTAGTTAAAACACACTTCTAATGCTTATTTAAGACTTTGATCTATAGGTAAGCTTCCAAACAACTACAGAAACTCTGAGATGATACCTACTTTCTCCTATTTAAACCATCTTTGCAATCCAGGTTTTGGGTACAGATCTTACACTGTTGAAAAATATTCTACAGAACAAATCATAAAAGTCACTAGTAGTCATTATCTTATCAACCAGTGAAGTTTGTTATACAAGGAATGGCCTGCTAAAGTATTGATCTCATCCTTAAGTACAGTGCTTGAGACAATTTGTAATCCCCTAGCAGATACATGCTACTCTAAGAAATTGGTACCAGCTACTTACTCACTTACAATTAAGTAGTAAAGTTAGGTTTGTTATGGTCTAGTCTGTGAAAGGCAGACTACTTACTTATTTGATTTAAAGTTTCTTGGGGAATCCAGCTCATATCAACATCGTTCTGATTTGATGTTCCCATCTCTACTTTCTGCACCGGTCTTTTCCTCTGAAAATTCAAGAAATAAGAAAGATTTTTCTTTTAATTAAGACTTGGATAGCACAAGTATTAGAAATTACTAAAAAACCAATATTTAGTGAATTACAATTATTTCACTAAGGTACAAACTTAAGGCTAGTCAATACACAGAGCTGTCTTTCCCATTAGCAATTTATTCCCCTAAGCTTTGTATTACCACTTCTAACACCTTACAACATTTATTCCACATAAAAGCACCAAGATTTCATGCACACCTGGGCAAATCCATTACACCTTTTGGTGATGATCAGTCAAACTTTGTGATGACAAGTTTTATTTTGCTTTCTCAGACTAGCACAATATTCTCACATGTGACCTGACCTTGCGAAATAATCAACATTATGGCAAAGCTTTGCTAAGAACTAAATAAAGGACTAACAGCTGTTTTTGCCTATTAGACTAATAGGCAAAAATAGAGAGCATGGGGAAAGTAAGTACTGGATCAGTAGACATAGACACCCAGTGATTACAAGGTATTCCAATTCAACCACTTCAGTGTGGAGCCAAAGGGCAGATCCAAAGTGCATCAGGCTCAGCAATCAAAGTATTGTCCATTAGGAACATTTTTTAAGAACACTCTAGTTTCTCCAATAATCTCTAAGGTTCTAAAAATAAATCTTGCACCTTTACCATCATATGCCAGAAGCAATCACTGAACTGCTTTCTTTTCACATCAGAAAGGTTTTGTATTAACAAGTACACAGACAAACATGCTACCCACCTTCCTAGATTCTAGCAACTGATGTAGGCCAACAATGACCAGCAGACCAAGTCCAGCAAGGAACATGTACATGAAAATCCTTTAAAAAAATTTAAGAAGCAATGCATTAACTAAAAATGTCAAGTTTTGAAGACAGTTTATGAAGAGGCATAGAAATTAGGCCTGACTTTGGCCACACATCCACTGAAACTGTCTCAAGAACTTCTGTAGGGGGTAAGAGGGGAAAATACCCAAGGAATCTGAAACTAAAGTTCTAACAACTATAATGCAATTATTCTGACTTGGATTTTAGAAACTGTAATCATAAATATAATTCTGAACAACAGAATGTTTGAAAAATGCTTTATAAATTAGGAGAATGTTATAATAATACTGAAATTCAGTAACTTCAACAATTCTTTTGCACTATCATGAAGTTTCAAGATATTGGGTCACAGGCAATATTTAGGTCTGTGACAGCTTTCATCACTTATAAAACCCTTGGAAGTCTCTTATACACTTTCAGCATGCTATTGCAAAACAAGTACTGCTAGGACACTAATAATTTGCAACAGAGCTTTGAATGACTTTGCTTATCTTACTCTGTGTTCCACTGTTAAAATTCTACCTACAAAAACAATTTTCTTAATCTGTGCATTCTGGTTTGGTTTGAAGAATTTTATCTGAAGTACCTGTTGATACTTAGCAAGAGGTAAACCTAAGTTACAGCTAAAATTGATTTGGGGATTAAGGAATTTACAGGTAAAAATCTTATTCCAAGCTGAACATCTGAACTCTCGCTTATGATAAAGGAAATTACGGAGTTAAACTGAAGAAGATACTTTATTTCAATACCTGTTATAGGGCAATTATCTGTTCACTGGACATTCACACAAACTGATTCTAGTATCTGAATTGTTTTGCGAGCTCCTTTTTCAGAGCATCACGCATTTTCACGTGACCAACTGTTCTTTCATTTATACCACTGTACTTGAGAATTACAAATGAACGCAACAGCTATTTCTTTTGGATCACCTTTTTTAAAAGGAAGCTTGCTCAACAGGCAATTTCTACCTGTGCCAGGAAAATTCACATATTCAGTATTGTCTGCAAATATTTCTGAAGATGAACTTTTCTAACTCACAGCTTCACTTAAAATTCCATTCCAGTGCTACAATATTTAATAGCATTTTAGCACAGCATATGCTTGAAAGATATTTGGTGTGCCAGATCTATTTAAGTCTGAAAAAAATCACTCCTGAAAGATACCTGCTACAGACAGGGTTTAGAGGAACTCGATCATTCTTTGCTGTGCTATCTGGTACTCCAAATACATTTTTTGGTTTATGTAAACTTAGACTACACTGCAGTGTTCCAGAAGAAAGTTATTCCAGTCCTGACAGCAGGACCCACAGCCTGATACTATGGACTCTCTGCATCTTTTAACTCTTAGGAAAAAGCACAGTAGCACAACACAAGCTTAACAGCTTTGAATTGCTATGCAGCTGAATAACATCAGGCTTAAGCCCTCTGAGCTAAAGCACATCTGTCAACCTCTCACTGACTCAGCAGCAGTCCTGAAGATTCCCACTAATAATAGAGATCTTAATTTTGGGAAAAGTTTGTATTTTCAGTCTGTCAAATGCTGCTACATCATACACAAAATACAGCAGACCTAACACTCAATAAAATGACAATATAAGAGCTATTTTCAATGGCACCATCAATAACCTGTTCTACCAGTGCACCAACTAAACCAGGATCTCCAGTCTCCTTACGTTTCTCCATCCAGCCCATCTTCTTTTTCAATAATTGTAACAGTTTGATTGAAGACAGCATCTTGAAAAACGTTGCCCTAGAACAAAGTTTGCACATGACGTTTTAGATTTCTTCAACACATACACAAACATTTACCTTTTCCCATGTTCTTAGAGAAATTCTAGAAAGCAGTAACTCCTGCACAAGATTTTCTTAAGGTTGCAGGTCATACTAGTTTCACTCAACACATAAAAGCACAAATGTTCTGTTGTCCTATACAGTTTTAAGACACCCCAGCTTCCACTGCTGATACAACTTAAGGTGCATGTAGGCAGTCACTTGCTGTGCTTATGTACCCACTGATTTGCTTAAATACTACAGAGGCATTCACTCTCTGGAGAGGTACTTGACTAAGAAGTTCCTTCCTGACACCTCCAGATGAACTGGAAAGACTCAAATGAATTGGAGCATTGGGCTTACACTGGCATCTCTGTAGTTGAGATTGATAACCAGACCAAAAGGACGACCACCCATAGGCTCAGCAGGGATGAAGGAGTACTCAAACGTGGCTTGTCTCTGTGGTGGAACTACTGTGTTCAGAGAGAGAGCTGTGAAGTTCTGGATGTAAAACTGGTAGTCTTGAGGGTACCGGAAAGAAGCATCGAGAGACTCGACAATGAAATCCTCTGTGCCCTTATTGGTGAAGCCCACCAGAAATTTTACAATGTTGTTCGCTGGAAAGTCTGAAACACACACAAAAAAAATTCAACCATGAGAAATCTCATGCACCACACACAGACAATTCTAAACAGAGAGTATCTAGAACAGACTCTGTGGTTTCACTGTTTCAGGAAACACTGATGTAGTCTAAGCAACAGTAAAGAGAATGGTGGATTAGCAGAAGACCCTTACCTTCGCCTTTCACAAATAAGATGGTTGTATCAGCACTGGGTGAGGCTTTAGGTTCCCCTGACAAGTCTTCTTCCTCTTTTTCTTCTGTCTAAGACAAGAGACTTATTTGAAAAATCCTATAATGAACAGTGAAGCAAAAACCATGCTTGGTTCATGAGAATCCCATGTGTCAAAGCAAGCAACAGTGGCAAGTACTTGTACCAAATCCTGCTCTTGCAGGATTACCACCATAGTCTGTTCTCCTCTAGATTTGCTGAGCATTCCTTTCAGCATTTATCTTTCTACTTGTTATATTTGACACAGTGACTAATCTGAACCACATTTAGCTCTATTGAAGGGTTTGGAATCAAAAAGCATCAGTAATGCTTCTGTTTGGGAGTGGAAGGAAAAGAATAGAATCTAAACGTTAAAGTGTTCACATCTAAGCTATTTCCAGTTAGAAAACAAGCATTTCAAAATAAAGACAGCCATAAAACAAATGAGTTATTTTCGCTACAGGGAGTGTTTATGGCAGCTTTCTATTCAGCTTTAATTAGTTAAGTGTTATGTATGCCTGGAAATGGTTAGGCCATTAGAACTATGTAAGTCCATGGACTTGTTCAAGCTCACCTTGTGATGAATCACTTTTTGACAAATGCAAGCATTAAGAGCTTATTTTCCATTTGGGGATCATGGGATCATCAGCATCCCCACCAAATGAAAACAAGGCTGACCCAGTACTGAACAGTCTCAGCTAAGTGCTGAGAACTCAGTTGGATCATTTGATTTCAGTGCTTAAACAACCTCCTGAAGCAGTGGAAATCCTACTGGATCAGTCATACACATACTATGAACTAGGGAACCAGAGCTGAGCAGGTTGCATCTTGATTCCAAGACATAATGAAAAACCCTTTTATTTGAGTGACAAATAAAAGAAATTGCCAAAAAAGCACCATGTTTTGTACCTGAGCCAAAAATAATTAAAAGGAAATTACATCCAAACGTTTATTTAATAATATTCTGTCAATGTTGACATAGTATACCTTCTACAACTTAGCAAAGCTGGTCAACCATAAGCTTACCAACTTAATAACAGCAGTAAAATCTCATAGAATCAAGTAACACTTTATGAAATTTTCATTTTTGTTATACATGTTTTCTCCTACTAATGTCCATCAGAGATGTGAAAAAATTTTGCACCACTTTAAGCACACTGCCTAGCAAGCCTAACATGCCACTGCTATAAGCAAATCACAAAACTGTGTAAAACATTTCACTTTCCTGTTTTTGATTTTCTGGGTAATTTTTTGAGCTTGAGTTGTAAACTAAGCTGTATTTCTTTAACAAGGGTTTTAGAATTCATTCTGAGCTTAACTAAGAACTCTGTCACCCTTAGAAACCATTATCAAAAATGTCAGAATGAAGTAGTTCTATCCCCCAACGTTCTTCCCACTTTACTGAGGTACAGCTTCAGGTAGAAAAAGACTACAGAGGGCTCCCATGAGAACGTGGTTCTCTCACTTGGTGGTTTGGTTTTTTTGTTTGTTTGGGGTTTTTCTGTTTTGGGTTTTTTTGTTTGGTTTGTTGTGGGGTTTTTTTGGTTGTGTTTTTGTTTGTTTGTTTTTTTGGTTTTTTTTTTTTTATTTTTGTGGCCTACAGTTTTGATAGCCAGAAATCAGGTTGTCCCCATGTGGCATTTCAACTGGTAATTCAGAAACAAAAGATAAATCCTTCTGACACTTCAAACTGAACACAAGCTTAATCAGATACATGGAAATAGCCACCTGAAAAAAGCAATGTAAGTAAATTCAATTATTTAATTTATCCAGTTTCAAGCATTTCTGGTCTAATTCGTACTTTTGAAGTAACATTCATGTACAATTACCAAGTCTGTTGGCTCATCTTCTTCCACTTCAGCTTCATCATCCTCATCTTCAACTATAGTATCTTCCACAGCTTCCTCATCTTCTGTAGCATCTTGAGCTGCAACTAATAAACCTGCCAAAACAAAATGCAAATACAATAAAGTCTTTTAAAGGTCTAGTTAATCAACAAAAAACTGACATTAAGTACAACTCTCAAACTAATGTTTGAGGAACTTCTTTAAAACCTGCACAATACAGTGTTTTGAAGCCTCAGTTGCAAAATACTCCTATTCAAATGATGCCTGTGTTGATCTTTCAGCCTTATTCTTTGCTAAAACTTTCTCATTTACTAATTTATCCGCCATAAGTTCAAAACCAAAAATTTACAGCTGGATGACAAAACGTTCAGCATTCACACAGCAATGCCTAAATTTGCAGAAGGCAACCAAGTTACATTAAATAAGTGAAAATAATTCAATGTTGCAATTACAAAAGTGAAAATAAGGCATTCCTATTGACTAGGAAATTAATTTGTAACTACTGTTTCTTCTAAGACTGGCAAGTCTAACAAGTTATTAGCACAATGGCAACAGAACACTTCGAAAGGTACCTAAAAAGTTACTTTGTTGTATTTTTTGGGTACTTATTTTCATCCAAGTTTTGAAACCTAAATGTCTTTTTTACTACGATCTACTCAACACCACGTATAGCCACCTATCCAACAGAATCACAGCACCAGTCAGAAAATAAACGTGACCTAGAGCAGGGCTCCAAGACAAGTGCAATCTGATAGTCCACTGCCTCTTGGCTTTCGTGGAGCCAAGCCTCATACATTCAAACACTGGGCAAATATGATTAATAAAAATACTGGCCACTGGACAAAGTTCTGTCTGTTTGCAGTTCAGAGCACATGCAAGCAAGGCTGAGGTCTAAAACATGTGCACAAAATGGCACGTTTGTGTTTTGTTTAAATAAATGTAGTGTTTTCTGAATATGAAAGAGTAGAAATGAATGGATGACTGATTTACATGGGTCTGAAAAAAGACCTAGCTACTAAAAATACAAAATTTAAAATAAATATTTTAAAATTTTCATGGGAAATAGGAATCTTTGAGAAGGACAAGTATATCCAAGGACTTAAGTATTGCCAGTCAGTGCCAGAGAGAGCAAACCCAACCTCTCCTCTCAAGCGTCTTTAGAAGGCACACTCCAAGACTTTGGCTTCACCACGTGCAATACTTAACCTAAACCTTAATTACAGTGATTTGATGATTTGATGTAAGTGTGGAAAAAAATTCAATTTCTACAAAAATTCTTACAAATAAAGGTGAAGGATTTTAAATTAAAAATGAACAGCATACAGATAGGCTGTAGGCACTCTTTGCCATCTGCTGCCCAGCACACCCTCAGACCCCTTACGGTGGATGTCAGAGGGGCTGATGATGTGGCAATAGCGGGAGAGCTCTGGGAAAGGACTCGCACACGACGTGAGCCGCAGCCCACTGCAGGAGCTGGGCGAAAAGCCTTCCCAAACTTAGTAGTAGGGAGGCAATTTCCAGATCGTGAATCAGATAACGCCACAGCGTAAACAGAGATTAGCGCTCCCCGGTGTCGCCAAGGACACTCGGGGGGTGGCGGCAGACGAGGTGGGAAGGCAGGGTGGCAGCCAGCGCATCTGCTGGGGAATGTGGAACCAGCACCCGCGGGCGAGCGGGGAGAAGGACAAACCCGCTGTCGCCGCCTCCGGACGGGCTCTCCGGCTCTCCCAGGCCGCTGTCACGGCCGGGCCGAGGCCGGTGCCCGCGGGGCTCTGCCCGACCCCGCGGTTGGCGGCGCCGGAGGGGCCCGGGCCCCGCGGGCACCGCAGCCCCGGCAGCCGCCACGTGCGCGGTGAGGGCGGCCGGGGCGATGAATGAGCGGAGCCGCCGCCGCCGCCTCTCGGCGGAGCTTCCGCAGGCCCGGCCGGAGCGCCTCCCCCTCCCCGCGGCTCCGCGGAGTTCCCCCGCACACCCGCACACACCCACCGGCCCCGCTCCCCGGCAGTGACGGCCGCCCAACCGCCCTCACCTGGGCCGCCGCGGGCGCCCCCGAGCAGCAGCGCGGCGGGGAAGACGAGCAGGGCGAGCAGCAGCAACTGCGACAGGCGGCTCATGACGACGATGAGGACGACAGCGACCCGAACCCTCCCGCGCACGCTGTCCCGGCGCTAGCTGCCGCGGCGGGATGTCTAAATGGCGGCGGGCGCTGGGGCTGGAGCGGCAGCTGGAGCCGCCTCCCCCCGCTGCTCCATCCGGGGCCGCGCCCGCCCGGCTCCGCCTCCGCGGACGTGGCTCGGCCGGGCAGGAGGCGCGGCGGCCACGTGAGCGGCCGGCGGGGGCGGTGCTTCCTGCGCTCCCGGGAAGGGCCGGCGGCACCGAGCCTCCGGGAGCCTTCGGACAGCGATCTGTGAACTACAAAGCTGTGTTTCGTGTCGGGTACATACAGGCAATGCGTGTATTTGTGATTGTGGTATGTGTGGAAACAGACCATGGGACAGTTATAAAGACGAATTCTAATAATAACTGAGGAAAGTAAAGCATGGAAGAAGGCCTTTGAACCTATCCTTTGTTCACAATTAACCTTTATAAGTCTTAAGTTGATTTAGGAGCATTGGAATTAAAGCGTTAAGGATGTTGCTCTTTGACAGGAACTTTCTGCTTGTACTTAAGCCTTAAAGAGTTTTGCAATAATACCCTTTTGAAGTATAATTTTAGAATATTGCTTGTATCCTTGAAACTATAGCTTTGGAATATATAAAAATGAAACATGCTTATCTCACACCTTAACAAAGCACTGAAAAGCAGCTTGAGAAAGGAAGATGAACATCAACTCAAGGATTCATAGTTTTGACCAAGGGACATCACTGTTATGAGATTTATAGTCCTTGCAATTAAAAAGTGGAGCCACATCTGGAGAGCTGGACTGCACCAGATGGGATGCTTGTTCCTTCTTTTGGAAGCCGGACCGCCTGGGGATCATCTGGGGGTACTCCTTTCTGGGACACATCCTGAGAAAAACTAGATCACAATAGTGTATAGAATTGTGACGTAAAAATTTGGAATAGAAACTGCTGATGAGTAAAAATTGGGAATAGAAACTGCTGAGAAAGCTTATGAGTACCCCTATAAATACTTGTNGGGTGTTAGAAATACAAATTACTTGTCGGTAGAAGTGCCTTGTTGAGGTTTAGGCCTTGACATGCTACAATGTTCTCAGACCTGGGCAATGCCTGGGAAGAAGGATGTAGCAATAAGAGTGGGCACAAAGAATGCAGAATTTACAGGCCACAAGGACATTTGGCAGAACTCTAAAGATAAGGACAAAACTTAATAAATTGTGCTGAATTACCTATGTGAATAAAAGGCAATTCTGGCACATGGAGACCACTGACCCCAGAAACCCCCTGACTCCTAAGCAGAGAAAGACTGAGCATGTGGATTAATTAGCATGAGAAGTGAAAGACTTGTTAACCAATAAAAGAACACAACTTAATAAGAGAAATATGTAACTTGTAGATAATGAATGTTAATGCCTTTGTTTGCTAAAATGTATAAATAGTGAAAAGTTTGGATAGTTGGCGTGCTTGACTTCTGGAATACCACTGAGCAGCCAGGCTGGTGCAACTCTGGAAAAAGTTATCAATGTCTCTCTGGAGTGTGAAATTATTGGCTTATTGCACACCAGGTAACAAGTCTAGTTTTTTCTGGACAACAGTGGATCCCTTCCAACTCAGAATATTCTGTGATTCTCTGGGAAGTAGGCCAACATACCTCTGGAAAGACCAAGGATAAAACATAATACTGAAACAAAGGTGCTATGGAAATCTCAAAATTCCATGTTACTATAGAATAGCTGGTGTTGAGTCATATATTTGCTGGTTTAATTGAAAGTTTCCCAAAGCATGATAGGCAATGAATATGATACTGATACATTTATCTCAGTAGACCTTTTGTTAAATGCAATGCAAGGGATGTTAAAAGGGAGAGCTTTCCCAAACCCTACAATCAAAACATTCAGTGAAAATAAAAATGCCAAGGCCCAAACCAGACTCCATCTATCCTTTCTCTTCTCTCCCACAGTTTATCCAGTAATTTGCATACAAGGTAAAATGAACAAGAGAAGTGTTAAGATACATTCTGTATTTGAGGTAACTTTAATTTGTCATTTGGGCATATGCAGCTTGCTGTCATGACCATGGTAAATGTAGTCTTGAGGCTTTCATTTTTCAATTTCACTCATTTGATTTTGAACCAAATTACACTAAAAAAATATCAGAAGTAACCATTCTAGCTCAACTTAATCTTATTTTAACATGCTGACAATATTATTAAAATGCTGTTAAGTATTGACTAAAAGTGGCATGTAAATATGAACACTGGAAAACATTCATTGCTACTGGTAAAAGTATTTCTAGTCAGATAATATCCACTCAATGGTGTAATATTACCTTTTCTGTAAAGGTCTTTCACCAGGTGGTGATGTCTTTATCCTAGTCGTGATTTGGTTGTTTTGGAGGAGGTTTTTTGTTTGTTTTGTTTGTTTGTTTGTTTGTTGTTTTTTTTGAGGGAAAGCAGCTAGTTATTTTTTCTTCAGGAAAGTGAAAGAATACTGGCATGCTGTAGGAGGTTTCCCATACAGCACTGCCAGATCTGAAGCACTTTGTGTCTTCTACACAGTGACTATGTACTTTAAGTGCTGCTTTTCCATCTGAGTTAACTGTTCTTGGTGTTACTGATTAATTAACCTGTGTGGTGCTCTTACTGGGTTTGTATGTGCCTGTGGAGGCACAGAAAGGTGTTAATTAAAATTGTACCTGAAAACAATTGCGGTGCCTTGACCAGCTTCAGCAACACACCGAGCCAAGACTGACTCTGATGTTACAGCTGTACCTGGAAGCCAATTATGCTGCATTCTCTTGTGCTAAGTATTCTACCCACATTAAACAAGTTATAATTTGAAAGAAAAGTCTCTATGAAAACCTGAAACCAGCTGCAGAATTTTTTTTTCTTTTTGCATGTACTGTTCCATGTGTTTATTTCCAGTAAGTAAAGTTATTCCCAGTAAAGTAAGTGACAATTCTAAGACTGGTGTTCACTCAGAGTTCATGTTGCCCCTGAGAATGTGATTGCAGTCATGTACAAGAATTGTATCCTGCATTTAAAAGAGGGTTTTCCCTTAAAAATTACATGTAAAACTGTTAGGAGGAAATGTGCCTTCAATTTCATAACGAGTGTTACAAAAAGGGTGAGCATTCCTAGTGTGTGATCTATAAGTAATATTTACTTTACATTTCCATTTTGAACTTAAATGAATCTCCCAGATGTGTTGTTTCCCCTTTGAAGATATCAGCAAAAGGCAAATAACTTTATGTAGAGACTAATTATTTTTGCTTATCAATAATTGCTTTTGGCATGGCCAAGGGTTCAATAATCAGCTGGACTACCTCTTCATTATTTACACAATGCCTTCTATGAGCAATGCATTCAGCAAAGCACTTTTAGGAGCAGTGTCACATGTACAGTCCTAATCTTTTTTCTGCTTCCAGTTTCTCACTTTTGGATGGCACTTCTTGTGTCAGGAAAAAGCTGACACAAGAATATAATCTGACTAGGATAGAGAGCTTGCTGGTATTGTAGAAGGAAATTTTGTTGGGACAATCAGGAGGATCACTTGCTCCCTGAATTTTCCTGGAATTTTATGTGTTAGCAAAATGTTTAGACAGTTTGTTTTTTTTTTTTTTTTTTCTCAGCTATTTTTCTGTGGACATTGCTGTAGGTGTTAATACCTTGCAGTTGCTATCACATGCCAAGGACTGCATCCTTCTTAGTTCTCTTCAGGTTCAGGTTGATGCAGTAGTTTTGATAAGTAACCCACTATTTCAGTGCACCCCAAAAATGTAACTTGTTATTTTTGCTTGCTGATTTCTTCTGAAACTTTTCTGGGGCTCACAGATAAGGTCAATTTTTTTGCTTTCAAAAACTGTCAAAAGCTCTAAAATCTTCTAATAGTTAGTGATTTTGCAACCTTCCATATTTTGTCATTCCTGCTGAAATCAGAAGAGATAACATTACTTTAAAAAAAAAAATGTACTAAGATTTATCTCTTCATTACTTTTTATAGTTCAGAGAAACAATTATATGAATATTGAATTCTCAGGGTTTTTCCCCCCTTAATTTCTATAGTACTTTTCAAAATTACAAAAAGTTATTGTATGTGGTAGTTATTAAAAATTCAAGTGAGAATCTCCCACTTAGACCTGTCAAGCTGACATTATTCTTTCTCACCACTGATTATAACTGTGAGGAATCAACATGTCTGAAATTGATGCAGGCAGAAAGAGGTCATCCAGCAACCCCCATCCCTGGAAGTCCTGTCAGCTGCTTCTGACTGGGTGGTAGCACAGGAGACAAACCACTGTTCACAGGAGCTCTTCATGAGATCTGCTCAATTTTTGCCTGAATTGTGGTGGTTCTTTGAAGGCTGCTGCTTTCCCAAGTTTTTTGCTGGAAGGAACTTTAGTGATTCTATTGCAGAAAATTGTCTCAACCACACACAGATTCTGTATTTTATCTAAGAAAAAAAAAAAAAGAAAAAAAGGAGAGGGATACCTCTCTGGAGATCTCTCTTAGAGAAATACATGGGAAGTTGTGTTCCACAAACTTGACTGAATAATTAGATTTTTTTTTTTTGAGAATTGGTAAAAATCAAATGTAGATAAATTTGTAATGGTTAACTATGATTGCTTAATCAGATTTATGGATTCCATATGCTCCATATGATGATAACAAGAAAGGAACTTCAGAGCTCCCTTTGGCCTTAAGATTCTGTGCAACACTTGGGTTGGGGTGATGGTTTTGCAATACATACAGCTTAAAGCATACGGAGTATTTTTAGTCACCAGATTTTTTTATCTCCCCTCTGCATGAAGAGTAGAAACAAAGTTGTTGACATGAAAAGATAAAAAGCTATTTTTATTCTACACTGCAAGTTAATTATTGCTACTAATTCAGTGATAGGTTGGCTATTTGGTGGATTTCACAAGTCCAGTCTTTCTCACTTAGGGAGTACACTACCTATACTGCAGCAGTATTTGTTAGCAGCACTGAGTATATCCTAACAACCTTCAATCTCTTGGTTTTATCATTGTGAGTATTGTCACATATGGTGAAAGCAAAAATCTATTTTAAGCCTAAAGTACAATAGGGAAATAAAATATCGCCAGTAAGAGAATGTGTACATGTAATTGCAAATGGAGTAAACAGTAAGTAAGAAAGCCACCCATGGCTAAGATAGAGTTGCCAATGTTAAAGGGGGAAAAAAAAGGAAAACTGAAGATTTATTTCTAGATGTTACACTTCATGCCATGGAAAATGAACAAAGCAGATCTGTTTTCTTTGTGAGTGACTTCTACATCTCTAATCATTATTGGATTGCATCTAGAATATTGTGTCCAGTTTTGAATGTTTCCCAACCCATGCAAGACAGATATAAAACCATCTGCAAGCTTCTGCAAAGTTGAAGAAAGAGAGAAGGTAACATACTATGCAACATTTACATTCTGATCCTTTCTTTCCTTTTCCCCTTGAAGTAGTAAAAAAAGGCTCATTATCTTTTTATTCCCTCGTTTACTTGAAATAATAAATTGCAAAGTATTTCATCAGTGCTTGAAATTAGGTTATTGCATAAATATCTGTGTAATACAGAATTCCACACTTGGACTCAAATCCAGTAAAGGACTTCAGGAGTACTATCTTACCTTTAAAGTTCTTAAAGTAGCTTTTTTAACAGAACCCTCAGCTGGAACCTGTGTAAGCTTGTCCCAAGAAGGGAAGGGGAACTGCTGCACCTGGCAACTGGGAACTGCTGCACATGGCAGCTAGGATTGTGCATTATAGATACTTTCAGTGCTTACAGTATCAGACTGAATTATGCTATAGCTGTCTGGGGTTCTCTGACTATATCATGTCTCTTTCCATTGGTTTTGAGCTGCAGGATGTGGTTTTTCCTTGAAGGTCTTTCACCCTCTGTTGCTTCAGCTTTTGGTTCTCCCTTCTGAACTCACAAATCTGTTGTTGTGTTTTTGTCATCTCAGCTTGCTCATTTTCAAGTTCTGCTTGCAGGATTTTAAGCCAAGGTGCCAGCTTGTTATATTTACATAGTGGCTGTTGACTTTCTGCCAGCTTGTCATCCCTTTCACCCTGGAATTTGTTTGCAAGGACAGGAGCCATTTCTGTGTGCATCCTCCTTTTCCTCCCTCAGCGCTGTAGGATGCTGGCCAAGGAGCCAGGCCAGGGCTAAGGTTTTCTATCTGTGGATACACTGTGTGCATTCCCTGTTATCTCTGCAGATGGAGATTGTGGAGCTGACACTGAGAAAGGCTGACTTGGCCAAAGGAGGAGGCCTGTGGAGATGGGAAAGTCCTGTTTTGGCTCTGAGGAGTGAAACAAAGTGATATCGCTGAAACTTCGAAGGACACAATGGTCAAAAAGTAACTTTTGTTTATTTAAGGGTGGTTTAAAGATTAAAGCGCTCATCCCTGCATGTGCTTACAAGCTCAATGAAGAACATCCTACTGTATATATGACTCTCACTCCACCCAAATCATGCTGTACATAAAGAGGGAGAAGGACAACAAGACTGGGCTGTGTACAAGGAACTCCAAGGAGCTCCCTGTTCTGTGAGTGGAGAAAATCCCTTCAGTGGGATCATCTTTATCCCTTCATTTTATCTCCCTGTTTTCATTCTTCCTTAGCAGCAAGTAATGTCCCAAAATGCTGGAGTAAAAACTTTCAACATTTCCTAGGGGAACAACACTTTCTATCATCAACTAATTAGAAGAAGGAGGGGTCACATGGCTTGACAGCATTCTATTCAGAGAAAGTGGAAAAGCAAATGAGGAAAAATGTGAGTAAACTTCACCCATACTGTTACTGTAGTAGTGGAGTTGTGTCATTCTGCTATTGCAAAGGAAGAGGTGACACCATTCAGTTTATGCAAACTCATTTTTTACCAACTTCAGTGGAAATTTTCCATCTGTGAAGATGAGTCAGTGTGGGCAAAATTATAAAATGATGAAAATTAAGAAGCTCACCCTTATACAGTGCCTACAATCCATGCACCTGCATCAAGTTCCAGTGGGGTGACAAGTCTAAAGAGTGTAATTTTCAGATTTTGGCCTAACGTACAGTAATCTCAGATTTTAAAGCAAGAATTTTAAAAAAGGAAACAAAACCCACCAAAAAAATCAAAATCCAGCTGTTGGCTAACCCCTTTGATTGTAGAAAATCAAGAAAATAAATGTTGACATTAAAGAAAGAAGAAATAAAAAAGTCTTCCATGCTCTATGAATTGTTCTCTTTACTGAATTTTGAGAAGGTCGATTAAAGAGAGATTTTACTCACTGAAGACAAAGAAAGAAGGCAGAAACCATGTTTGAAATGCTACTGAGTTAGTCTGTTGGAAGAAGGCTATACATTTTTTTCACTGTATTTCCTAGATATATAATAAACGAACAGGAGTTGCATTTGATTCACCATGTTTAAATTATTTTGTTTACTTTTTTTCTTACACCACCTGTAACTGAAGGAAAAAAAAACTGTAAAAAAGAAGAAGCATTTTAGATTCTGGTGGAAACCCTCTGACAGTATTTCCGCTTTTGTTGTAGTGTGTTACACCGTTCTTTATACCTATTTTCATTTCTCTATTTGACTGTACCAGGCCTGGTATGTGCACTGTGTTCTCATGGAAAGAATCAGATTATATACTCATGTTATTCTCTCTCCAGTTATTTGGAGGCTATATCTGTTGTCCAGTGGCTGACTACCAAAAGCATGTAATTTGTAACTTCTTCAATTTTAAATTTTAATTTGATGTTTTAAATTTGTAATAACTGTAATTAAACATGATTTAATTTAAATATGAATTAAAATTTTAAATAATTTGTAATCAGAATGGGAACTGCAATGCAAATGCATTACTCCCTACATTCATTACCCAGTTAATTCAAGGCACAACTCCAGCACCTGCATTTGGTATTCTGAGCACTTATCTTTTATGTTACACATCTGTGAGGCCTGGCACTTACTTATAAAATTTTGCAATACTAGTGCAAAAATCCACTACTACTAATTTTATCAGAGAAGGGTGTTTTCATCATTCATGCCTTCATGAAATCTTACCATGGCTTCTTGCTAGCTGATTCAAATCAGTTCAAATTATCTTCTCCAGGGAACTGTTTCTCAGTATCAAAACCTGAATATGTCTTGAATAGAGAGACGGGTTTGAGTGAGAAAATAAGACATGTCTGTTATGGAGGATACTTTAATAATGCAATCCAGCAGTGACTCCACATTTCTGCAAATGGCTTTTCATGAGGACCTACAATAGGCTTAACTGATAATTATTCTGGCAATGAAATATCTTCCAGGCTCCTGCATTCTTTTTTAGTATTGTCTTCTTTGTGTCAGCCCAACACTCTCCTTTGATGTGGTTGTTCTTCCTTGCCTAGGGATTCCTTCTCTGGGAAAAATGTATCCACACCCAAAGACTGCTTCCACTTGACTATGCAGAAAGGTATGTTGGTTCTACAGCAAGTGTTTCTATGGCTTAGGGAATCTGTTGTTTGCTGAGAGGTATCCCAACATTTCTATGGACTCAAAAGAAGAATTAAGTTTTTTAGAGTGTTTTCAGAGGATATTCATGGAGATAATACAGCTGAGGAAAACAGGTATTTTGTTTGGAACTTAATGAATTAATGTATCACTTGGCCTCCTCAGTGTGTATCCTTCTTTATCAGGAGTCCTCTAACAAAAATATGATGGAACTACATGAACATTCGCAGCAGTATTCAAGTATCATATTAGCTAATTTCTCTTTCATATGTATGTGTGCCAATTCCATTTAAACCAATGTCTTGTATAAAGTGGAAATATAGCCTAGAATATTGGAATATCAATTGTACTGCATGAGATAGAGAAGATCCTGATCACTTGCTGTGTTGCTGTAATAATTGCTCAGGATATAGATGCCATTTTCCATTTTCAGATAGGTTTTCATGTCAATCATCTCACAGTCCCTTGACCATGCTTTGTTCCCCCCTTTAATGCCTCCCCTGCTCTGTGCAGTCTGTATTGTTCATGTACTTCACTCATGGCAGTAGGAGCTGACCTCAAAATCTAACAAAGTCTGTTGATTTTAACGGGCTTTGCACCAGCTAAAGATCTGTTAGACAGCACTGTGAACTACCAAGTGCTGCCTGGCATGCATTGGCAGGGGAGGGGAGTGTGACAGATATATGTCATTATAACTTGCTCATCCTAGCACATGGCACTTGAAATCCCTCTCATGTTTAGCCTCACCAACAAGAACATACTGCATGTCAGATTTTCCAAGATGGGCTCAGAAGCACAGGTTGCTTCACAGAGCTGGCAGGCAGTGTCTTTTCTTGCCGCATTTGAGTTGTACATTTCATCCTGCAAATATGAAAAGGAAGCTCTTGGTGGTCGTCTCAAGTCATTCTTCTTCCAGGAAGGAGTAACACTGCAGTTCTCCTAGGATCTCTGTTCCCAGCTTCAGTGTGAACAGAATATATGTCTGTCCTACATAATACGTCATGTTAAGTACAGAATTAGTGCATCTTGAAGTGTTAGCAAACATTTTTGCTCTTAATCTTCAGGAAATATAATAATGTAGCCATATGAAGCAAGGGAGGTAGTATTTCCTGAGGCGTCTCAAGGGACAGGGAACATGGAGCTACAGTGGTCCAAGCTAAATACGTAGTCTGATAGATGTCTGTCCTGCCATGGATTAGGGGTGATAACTGGTAGGTCTCTGACACCTTTTTTCCCATTCTCCTTCTGAAAGTATCACCATTGCCTAGTGGATTAACCCTGTTGCAGATGAATTGCTTGTAGAACAGTTTGTGCCTGCTTCCAAAGGAGATCTTAAAGCCTGGGATGACAAAAGTGTGCTGCACTCCAAGGCTGTCAAAAAAGTTACATACACAGAAGCCTGAAGCATAGAAGGAATAAAAACGAATGTGGAAATCCTCTGACAGTGTTATGTTTCAAACAGTCCCTTGTCATTACAATAAATGGGAATGTTTACTTAAGAGCACTGAATAATTTATTAGAGTGAAATAATCCTGTAGAACAGTGCCTTCTCTATGCACATGGATTAACCCAAGGGGATTATGAATCCTCCAACACCTGGTTCTAGGAAAAAGATCAGTAAACAGGTGATCTTAATCTGATTTCTGCTGAGGTGGCTGTGTATTGGGGAAAATGAGCACAGAGACTCTCAAAGAGCTGACTTCATGGAAGTGTTGCAGATGCAAATAACACCTATTGTATCAAATCTATTTTAAAGGTATCTCTGCACAAGCATCCATGTTTTCTGCAAAATCACAGGTTTTTCATAGCTTTTATTCATACCACTTGGATTATGCAAAAACATCTACAAAAAAAGAGACTGCATTTTAAAATTTTGCCCTTATGTACTCGATAGAAAAAGCCCAGCACTCACTTTTATTTTCTTAATCCTACATTATATTGGTGTATAAACAGTATATAATAATATTATAATCTGTTTCTAGATTAAGCTAAAATGCTTCTTGCCAGGCTTGCAAATTTGGAATTCCTTTGGCTTCAACTAGAGCTTTATTTTAATAAAGATTGGAATTTAATATTTTAGAGTACACCAAATAAAACTTCTCAGTATCTACTACAGAGGACACAGATCATCATCTGTGTTTCAGGGAAAAGAACCATGAATCTGCAGCAGGAACGGTCATTTCCAGTCAAGAACTGAGGGCTTGAAAATGACTATTTCTAAGGCTAAATTGTTTAATATTATACAGATGTGCCACAGTTCAGTATTGATGTATCGGCAGCTGCTGGGGATTCGATGAATCACAGAATGGTTTGGGTCAGAAGGGACATTAAAGAACACTTAGCTCCATCCCAGCTAGGTAATCTTAAATGTTTCTTCCGACCCAAACGATTCTGTGATTCTGGGCAGGGACACCTTCCACTATACCAGGTTGCTCCGAGCCCTGTCCAGCCTGGCCCTGAACACTTCCAGGGATGGGGCATCCACAGCTTCTCTGGGAAACCTGTCCCAGTGCCTCACCACCCTCACAGTAAAGAATTTCTCACTACTATCTAATCTAACCCTACTCCGGTTCAGTGCAAAGCCATTCCCCGCTACAAGCCCTCGTAAGAAGCCCCTCCGTGTGCCGGCTCCAGGCCCTCCCGGTGCAGGAGCCTGGGAAGCGGGCGGGGACGGCAGCGGGGCCGGAGCTGAGGCGGGCCCGTCCCAGCCGCGCTCGCCCGCGCTGCTTTTGGTCCCTCTGGCGGCGCCGTAGCGGCCGTGCCGGGCCGGCGCCTGCGTGCCGCGGGCATCCCGGCTGCCGGTGATTCCTGCCTCCCGGTGATTCCTGCTCCCGGTTCCTGCTTCCTACCCTGCTGCCATGGATTACCGGGCCCTGGTGATGAGCCAGGTCGTGCCCGGGCAGTTCGACGATGCGGACTGCTCGGACAGGTGAGGGCGCGCCGCGGGCCGGGGCTGAGGGCGCTGCGGGGGCCGGGCCGGGCCGGGCCGGGCGGACACGCGGAGCGGGAGCGGGAGCAGCCCTGGGACTTGCCCGGCAGCGGGGAGGGGAGAGGGGGTGGTGCTGCCCCGCCACGGGAGGAGGTGGGAGGAAAGGCTGCGTGTATCTCTCGGCTTCCCTTTTCCATGATGTGTGCTGCTTTGGGACGTACTTGTCCTGGCAGAAAGCCGTGACACGTTATGGACATTACAGAATGGTAGCATCAGTTAGGTTGGAAAAGACCTCCGGGATCATCGAGGCCAAGCTGTGACCCAACACCACCGTGCCAGCTGTGGCACTGAGTAACAACTCCAGTCTTTCCTTAAACGCCACCAGGAACGGTGACTCCACCACCTCCCTGAGCAATCCATTCCAATGTCTAACCACCCTTGCTGTGAGGAAATTCTTCCAAATTCTCCTGGTGCAACTTTGCATCTTTAGGCCGTGTCCTCTTTTCCTGTCGCTTGTTGCATGGGAGAAGAGACCGACCCCCACAGGGCTGCAGCCTCCTCTTAGGGAGCTGGAGAGTGATAGGTCCCCTCTGAGCCTTCTTTCCTCCAGGCTAAACACCCCCAGCTCCCTCAGCTGCTCCTCACAGGACTTGTGCTCCAGACCCTTCACCAACTTCATTTCCCTTTTCTGGACCTGAACCAGCACCTGAATAGGGCGCCTCAGAACTGGACTCAGTGAATTAAAACACGAGTGAAAATGTAAAGTCATGTATGAGGAAAAGTGCATTGAGTTTTTGGTGACTGTAACAATCATTTTTAGTTATAGAGACATCTGTGTTTCTTTTCAGTGAATCTGTGGAAGACACAGAAGTGTGTAAAGAGGGTGAGGTCCCTGAGAGCTGCCAGCTATGCACGTATGAAGAAGTTAATGCTGAGGAAGGAGATGGTGATGATGACAACGATGCTGAAGAGGAAGATGAAGACTGGGACTGGGATGATGAGGTGGGAAGACTCACAAAGCGCCACAATGCTGCTGGTGGATGCAATCCACAGGTATGTTGAGGGTTATTCTGTGGGCTTTGAGGGTGCCTGAGAGCTAATGGGGCCAGCCTGGAGGCTTTGTTTGTTGTTAGTGTTATGTTGGGGACAAATGCAAGCAGAAATTTTTCCTTGAGAGAATCCCCTTCCTTTGCATCTGTTCCTCTTAATTGCCTTGTGTGTATGTACACTATAGCCCAAGCTCCATTTGATTTTCTTGTCTCAAACCCTGTTTCTGGATTCTCTGTGTCACTCAGTTTCCTTCTCTTCCTTACCTTTCTCAGCTTCTCTTTCTTTGCTCGCCCTTAAGATGTTCCTTACTTTTTGGTATTTATCCTCTGTGTTTCTGAGCCTCTTCCCCAGCCTTTCTGTTTATTTTTAGACTATCTGCTAGTCATATCCAGGGTTAAACCAGTTCTATTTTTGACTTAATAGTGAAGAAGGCAAAATAATAATATAAGCATGGAAAAATAATAATATAAGCATGGGAAATGGAGGGGGAATGTTGAAGTGAATTAATTTAGAGTCTATGGCGTTGGCATAGAAATTCTGGCATTGTGCAGAATGGAGAGCACTCGCGAAGGTAAGGAGGGTGCTAGTTGTCACATCAGCTGGGACACTAGAGGTTCAAAACCTCATTTTTCTTATTGCTACCAACTTAGCAGAGCAGTTGAGCTAAATCAGAGAGGTGCTGATCATAGCATAGCATGTCTGGCAGCACTTGTCCTGGGTGGTATTACCTGTGTTTTCTTTTCTTGATTTAAGTAAAATCTGGTGTTAATCCATGTCTGTTTCATTATATCCCATGTGGTTTTTATTTTACAGCTTTAGGCATAGGCATTTGAGATTACTTTTCCAATGAAATGGTTTGAATTTCAAAGGGCTGTGTACAGAATGTGACTTATGTTAACAAATCCTTTATTTCAGGCAAATAGACAGACCCCAAATTGCTCTTCAGCAAAACTGTCAACCCCTGCAGGCAAGGTTTTAAGAAAATTTGAACACAAAATCAATTTAGGTAAGTATAATTGCACTGCTGTCTGTTATTTAAACAGTTAGCACTCTGTGGCATTCTCAGATTAATTCTGCTTATGTTAAGCCAGAACTCACTGGAATGGGTGAGTTAGCCATTGCCAGAGAGATTAAAAATGGCTTTTGAGTACTTGAAGTTGCCTTTAGTCTCCAAGAACTGGCTGTCATACCCCTCTCTCTCCACCTTCAGAACCACATGGCTGTTTTGTTGGGGGTTTTTCTTTCCCTTTGACTTCTCCAGGCAACATGAAGTCTTTCTTCCCTAGTTTCCCTTTAGGAAAAAGCTGTTTAGAGGGAGGATATCAGCTCTCTGTTGTGATGTTGGTGATTCCCACAGCTGCTACCACAGCTGCACTTTCTAGACAAATGCAGTCCCCTGTAGTATTTTAGAGGGCAATACATTAGGCAGCAGTTCTCTCCCCGGGCAGAGATCCTGTGCTAAATGAAGAGGCTGCTGTCCCAGCTGGAGTGGTTTGATTTTTACCCTGAGATGGAGATGGCTGCTCAGCACAGCCTGTCAGGACCAGGACTAGCTGTGTTTGGCACCTTCTGACAAGGTAGACATCAGAGGATGGGTTTTCATTTATAACAAAGTGGTGCTTGGGTGAAGGCTGCTGGTCTTTGTAGCCAAATACAGCAGCTTTTATACATTTAGCATTTAATCAAACACCATTTAAATACATTGTCGAAGAGAATCTGGGAGGCTGTTGCTTATTGTGTTAAGAAAAATGGCATTTGATTGTTTTAAGAGAAGAACAGACAAATTTATTGGTGAGATATTATCCAAAAGGCATTACTGTTATCCAGTACATTTCCAGACGTGTTCCAGTACTGTTATGTAGACATTTCCAAGTCTCTGGAATTGTCTTGCTCATCTGTTTTGTTACCTTATAGTCCTGCCCTGAAATGTAAACAGAGTGAAGTGCTAGGTTAACCCTGGTGTGTAGGAAACTTTTTTGGGTTTTGGGGTTCTGGTTTTTTTTCATCACTTCTTATGTGTTTTTCAGATAAGCTAAATTTTGATGACTCTGTTATAAACAGAGTCACAGAAAAGTCTAGGCAGAAGGAAGCAGACATGTGAGTATTACTTATGCTTCTGTTTTCACTTAAGTACTTTAAACCCAGAAGTATAGTGTTTATTTCCTTGTTTAAATACATTTGTTAAGAAAAATGAAGTTTAGAAGTCGTCTACATGCAGTTTGCCCTTTGGTCTTCAACTTTTTGGTTTCCAAATTAGTTGTCGGAATCATCCCAAAGCTTTGATTCTTTGTCACTGGTAGCACATCCAATTGTGCTGGTGTAGTATAGTAAGGCAGAAATGATGGGTGTCATTCCCTTAGAGAAGACCCTTTGTACTCTGTTTTTCTAAACAGAAGTCCTTAAGCTGCTGAGCTGAAAAGATGTTGGAGGCCTTTAGAAAGTTCCTCCTGATGATTTGGTGGTGGAAAAGTATTTCTTCTTAAGAATTTTTTTTTTGGCCTGCAGCTTATAACCCTAGGTTGTAGAGACAGGTACAGTTGTCTCCTGAATGAGTATATTTAGAAAAAGCAGGAAAATAATCTGTAAAAGTGAAGGGCTCTGATGTTAATGGTAGTGGTTTGTTGATGTTTTCCTTTCCATCCCTCTGTCTGCAGGAGAAACCTTTGGTTTTGTATGAACTGAAAGCCTTACTTCTTAAGGTTGTCATCTTAACCTTTGGCACGGGATAGCACAGTTTGCTCTGTCAAAGTACCCAGCCCATATGTGGGATTCTATGTCACAGACATCTTTTGTGAAAAATCCTTTCTTTAGGATTTTTCCCCTTTCTGAGAAGCTGTGGCCTCAGGAACAAATGTAAACAATGGTTATCTGCTGCTGTGGAATGCAACAGGTGCATCCGTGATTGGTCTTCTGTGAATGTTTGGATTTATTGACCACTCACGGCAGAGCTGTTCTTGCTTTCTGCCTGGACACTGAACTTTGTTGATTGATTCCTTTGCTATTCTTAGCATAGCAAGCTTCTGAGAACTTTTCCTTCTATTCTTTGTAGTATAGTCATAATGTAATATATATCATAAAATAATAAATCAAGCCTTCTGAACATGAGGTCAACATTCTTGTCTCTCTCTCACCCTGAAAAACCCTTGCAAACCCTGTAACAATTGTAACATTTTATTTTCTCTTCTGCTAGGTACCGAGTCAAAGACAAGTCAGACAGAGCAACAGTAGAACAGGTAAGGCCTTTGTTCATCAAAATTCCCTTTTGACCAGAGCAAATAGTGTAGAATTTTGGAATCAATGAAAAAGCAGTTAAAAGCAAGAACAGAGTTTTGGAATTCTGTCTCTCTTGTTATGCTGAAGAGACCTGTTGTTTGTTTCTTTCTTTTTATCGCATATGAAAGTTAACTTTGGTTCCATAAACATTTTAGAGCTCATTTTTGTGTTTAACATTGTGATTTGTTTATATGTGTAATGCAGAATTCCATCTTAAGCTTTTATTGAATTCCAAAGAACAAGAAAAAATGCTGAGTTTGCATTTTCCTTTTTTTCTTCTTTAGCAAGACTGAATTATTACTGGGCTGAGCCCACATGGCTGTCCTATCTCAGTTATGTTATCTGTATCCCAAGAAATGTCTTACTTTAAAACGTTTAATGCAGCTATGGGTGGGACATTATTTGTTTGTCTCTTCTAGAGTTAGGTTGAAGACATATGCTTAATTTAAAAAGAGAAAAAAAAATTGAAGAAAAAGTGAAATATCATCCTAGATTCATGGTAAAATTCTGAGTTATTATTATATATTCAGATTATTATTTGATCCTTGAGAACAGTCTGATGCCCAGGGGCCTTTAATATGATAGTAGGGCTGGGCGTTATTATTTGTTTTTTTTTCTGTGCTGACTTTTCTGTTTTAAATTTGAGGTGTTGGACCCAAGGACCCGAATCATTCTGTTCAAGATGCTCTCTAGAGGTATTATATCAGAAATCAATGGCTGCATCAGCACAGGGAAGGAAGTAAGTTTTATTGCAAATAATGTAGTAGGCTTTTTTTTCAGCCAGCTGGGTGGAAGTTTATGATGCTCAGAAAATGTAGTGAAGCACTTGGGCTTAGTTCTACATATTTTGTGCTACTTGATTGGTAAGAAGTCATCTTAAGAAAAAAATATTTATGGTAAAGGAAACCAATTTTCCCAAGTATGAAAGATTTCTGAGAATGCTTTAATATGATCTTAAATTTGTGGATGTTGTTAATTGCATCTTTCAACAAAAATTTTAGCAAAGTTATGTATACCCATAGTATTAAATAGTGCCTAAAGAACCATACAAACCCAGATAATTCCAATTAAAGACATACTTCTGCCCTGTGTAGAGGTGAAAACATGAGACATTTGGGCCATGCTTTAGGGCCTGAGCAGTGCACAGGCTCAAGTTAACCTTTCACACAAGGGCTTGTTTCAGTCTCCCAAGTGTGCATGAGGCAGAGTTTTCTTGTGCAATGTTGATTTTATTTTGAAGGCATTGTTGCACCCCTGCCCCATCTTTTATACTTCCTGTAAGTTGCCCTTCATGGAAAAAGGATTGCCCTGACGTGCAGTCTCCTTCAGCTGGGTGCCACACAGGGGCTGGGGTGAGATCAGCCCTTTTCCAGGTGTCAGAATGAGAAGAAGAGAGAAGACTATGTTGTTTTAAAGAGCTTTTCTTTAATGTTATTTCTTCCCTTTTTAATCTAATAGGCCAATGTATATCATGCCAGTACTGCAAATGGGGAGAACAGAGCAATAAAGATTTACAAAACCTCTATTCTGATGTTTAAAGATCGGGATAAGTATGTGAGTGGTGAATTCAGGTGAGTTTGACTTCTGCCTGATTTTACTGGGGAAGAGGGATTGTTTTGAAAGATGTTAAAATCACTGGTGCTCATGCTGTGTTGATAGACTGAGAGTCCCTGTTGTCTTTTATTTTTTTATTTAAAGATTTCGTCATGGATACTGCAAAGGCAACCCAAGAAAAATGGTGAAGACGTGGGCGGAAAAAGAAATGAGAAATTTAATAAGGTGATTCTTCCAGTTTTTATTTCATCATGCAGAGGTTACAAAAACTTTTAAGTTTAGAGGAGATGCTCTCTCCGTGGCTACCACTACCCTATCGGGTCTCTGGAGTGTTCAGGAAAAGTGTCTTAAGCTTCATTATGGGAGAGAAACAAAAGGGGAGGGAAGAATAAAGATCTTCTTTTGTTTTCCTGCTAATGCTCAAAGCTCTTCAGTGTCTGAACTCTGTCTGACATGACTGAACAGCAAGGAGAAGCTACAAATAGCTGCTGCTGAGC
>WBNQ01072357.1:25869-46548 GCA_013401375.1 Spizella passerina
TTTTTTTTTTTTTTTTTTTTTGGCTTTGTTCCTGTGTTTCAGGTTGAATACAGCCCAGATACCTTGCCCAGAGCCAATTATGCTAAGGAGTCATGTGCTTGTCATGGGCTTCATTGGTAAAGGTGATAGGTAAGTATCCTTAGAAAATAATTTTTTTTAATTTTTTTTTTTAATTTAGTAATAGCTTTTCCCAAAGGTTTATTAAAACCAACCAAACCAACCATCTGAATTTACCTACAGTTACTCTAGGCCTGTAAAGTTAACATGTGCATGTGATCTGTGGAGTGGTCCCAGACATTTGCCCGCTACAGGCAATGCACTTGGTTGCTCATCCTGACTTGCTTGATTCACTCAGGGAGTGAAAGATTCAGGCACAACAATTAAAGCATTTGCAGCTGGTGTGAAAAAGGAAAAAGTATTTAGTTTCTCTTGTGGTGTTTTTTTTTGTAATTTTAAGGCCTGCTCCTCTGCTGAAGAATGCTCAGTTGTCTGACTCCAAAGTCCGGGAGCTGTACCTGCAGATCATCCAGTACATGAGAAGAATGTACCAAGATGCCAGACTTGTTCACGCAGATCTCAGTGAATTTAATATGCTGTATGTTTTTAATCCTTGCTCTGAATTGTGACATCTAAAATGTATGCATTGGCAGCCTCTGTGTGAGAGTACTGATGTACCTTTCAGCGAGGGTGGGGTCCTTGTCATTACTGGGTTTTGTAACTTTCCTAATTAATTATGTAGCTTTTAGCCCAGATCTGAGCTTTCTCTGTTAAAAAACGCCAACAGGCAAACAAACAAAAGAAACCATTAAATAAGAAAGAAAAAAAATTTAAAAAATGCAATAAAATCACCTCACAAAACCCCCTCACGACTAGAAAAAAACCCGTCAACTCCAGCAAAAATTAGTAAGGTATCATTTTTATGTAAGGTATTTTATATTAGTTAGGTATCATTTCACTGTTATATTTTTATAACTTGTTTCTTGTTTTATTTCTTTTTCAAGTACCTCTGCTTTTTTTTTTGTTCGTGAGCAGACTATTTTTAAAAAATGTTTAAGTATTGTATTGAGGAGGGAAATGATTGACTGAAAAAAAGCCACCCTGGCCCTCACAGGCAAGGCATATGCTGGAGAAAGAAGTTGAAATTTTTTTTTGCTGGTTCTTAAGTTTGAGGCATGCTTTGTTCCCTGCCCCTCAGTATCTGGTGGAGTTGGTGCAGCTGTGTGTGGGGTTTCCTTGCAGGTACCACGGAGGGGATGTGTACATCATTGACGTGTCTCAGTCCGTGGAGCACGACCACCCGCACGCGCTGGAGTTCCTGCGCAAGGATTGTGCCAACGTTAACGGTGAGGGGGCTGCACTGCAGCCCTTGTTCTGACGCCTGGTTTGTTGAGCAGGATGGACTCAGTTCACCTCATGTTCTTTCAGGTGTAACTGACTGTAGAAGCTGTCAAAATTGCATTAAAATACTTCCTCTCCTATGTTCTTGTGAATTCCTCAGGGAGCAGTGTACTGTGCTGAGTTCAGAGTAGTGCAGCTTGNAGCAACACACTGTGTGATACGGGTTAATCTAGGATTAACCTGAACTGTCTAAAGATTCTTTGACACAGGAATGCTTAGAAAAGGGTCAGAATGGTTGTGGCTTTTTGTGTGCATTTCCTAGTTCTTCACAAGGGAGAGTTTCCTGAGCTCTCACTGTGTTATATTCTAAGCTGCAGAGCTCCTTTATGCGCAGGTGCAAAGCAAATAGAGTTTGGTTTTTTTTTTTTTTTTTTTTTTGGCTTTGTTCCTGTGTTTCAGGTTGAATACAGCCCAGATACCTTGCCCAGAGCCAATTATGCTAAGGAGTCATGTGCTTGTCATGGGCTTCATTGGTAAAGGTGATAGGTAAGTATCCTTAGAAAATAATTTTTTTTAATTTTTTTTTTTAATTTAGTAATAGCTTTTCCCAAAGGTTTATTAAAACCAACCAAACCAACCATCTGAATTTACCTACAGTTACTCTAGGCCTGTAAAGTTAACATGTGCATGTGATCTGTGGAGTGGTCCCAGACATTTGCCCGCTACAGGCAATGCACTTGGTTGCTCATCCTGACTTGCTTGATTCACTCAGGGAGTGAAAGATTCAGGCACAACAATTAAAGCATTTGCAGCTGGTGTGAAAAAGGAAAAAGTATTTAGTTTCTCTTGTGGTGTTTTTTTTTGTAATTTTAAGGCCTGCTCCTCTGCTGAAGAATGCTCAGTTGTCTGACTCCAAAGTCCGGGAGCTGTACCTGCAGATCATCCAGTACATGAGAAGAATGTACCAAGATGCCAGACTTGTTCACGCAGATCTCAGTGAATTTAATATGCTGTATGTTTTTAATCCTTGCTCTGAATTGTGACATCTAAAATGTATGCATTGGCAGCCTCTGTGTGAGAGTACTGATGTACCTTTCAGCGAGGGTGGNGTTTGAGGTCTCTGTTCCTTACTTGAAATAATTGTTTTTTTATCTTAGTCATTCCAAATACTACACCTGTCTTGAATTCTTTACTTCTTAACCCGTATTCCATTAAGTCAGGATCCTGCTGAAATTAATTTGGCTTTTATATTTATGCAGTTTTTCTCCTTTTGTTTGTTTGTTTTTCTCCTTTTGTTTGTTTTCCTTCTTTTGATGTTTGTTGCATCTGGGAGATGAACAGTTTTATTTCAGATGAGCAAGAATCATCTGGTAACTAAACTCCATGTGATGTAGAATGTGCTGTAAGAAACAATGGCACAAATTAGCCATAGCCCAAGTCTCAGCTGCTGAGACTTACCCAAGTCATCAGAGTTGCTGGCTTGCTGGAATTGTCACTTTAACACCCAAGCTGTGTATGTTAGATGGAATTACTAATGGGTTTTGTCTCTCCCTTGTTTCCTGGCAGACTTTTTCCAGAAGCACAATGTTGCAGTGATGACAGTGAGGGAGCTGTTTGAATTTATTACTGATCCTTCTATCACAAGTGAAAACATTGATGACTACCTGTCTAAGGTAAGACCTCATGTCCTTGCTTCTAAGAGGACAGTAAAATCAGACCTAGTTCAAGCTCCATTTATTCTACATCCTAAGGAAGCCAGCACATGACATTGTTGTGCTAGTGCTTCAGAAATGCATAGAGGTCTTTTCCATTTATACCATTGTAGGGTGACACTGCTTTCCTTGCATGTTCTCTTAGAAAGTCTGTCTAATCATGAAGACTCAAATGTCTGTTTGAGGTGCTGTAAGAACCAGGATGCTTTAAGCTAGCTCTTCCTTTCTGGCAAGGAGGAGCTCTGCAGAAATATAACCGTGCTTATATGGAGAGTGGTGTTGTATGTCCTGTGGCCGTGCTGGGCCTGCCGCAGTTTGGTCTGGGGGGAAGGAGCTGCGCGTGTGTTTTTCCTGCTGGTACGGCCCTGATCTGCAGCTGTCCGTGTGCTTCGCAGCAGGGCTGGTCACCATTAGGTGTCGCTGAAGGCATTCCCACAGGGACTGCTGGAGTGCGTGTGAGTGACGGTGGAGCACAGGGAGAAACGCAGATGGGAATACTTGGATGTGATTCTAAAGGCTTAGTGGTGAGATTCTAAAGAATGACAACTTTTTTTGTGATGTTTTGTATTTCTTTAGGCAATGGAAATAGCATCGAAAAGAACAGAAGAGGAAAGATCCAGTCAAGATAAAGTGGATGAGGAAGTGAGGATTTCTGTTCCTGCTACGAAATTAATATTAACCTTACTTCTTCTAAACACTGAAAAATGTAGTGTTTTCTTTGGAAAAATGTAGAGTTGATGATAAACAAAACATTGTTTCTGATACTGAGATGTGTTGACCTAGTTGAGATGTGAAGTATTAAGGGATGCCATGTGTAAGAGCTGACAGCAATAAGCTGTTAGAAGGCAAATATTCTATTTCCTAAACCAGTTTGTTTGCTGACATCTATGTCTCTTGATGTATCTTCCAGTTCAGGTTTAGTTAACAAAAAACCTGAGTAGAGAGATCTGATTGTGCCAGTGGTTTTGGACCAGTGATACAGAAGCAGGCTATTTGGATAAGTGCATTGGCCACATTGCCTATCTAGCTCCACCCCCAGTCTAATTCAGTTCTTCCACTTCTTTTATATTCACTGAAGCCATCTCAAGTCCATTACGGAAAGCTGTTAATGTTCTGGAAATGCTTGATGTAAAGATAGAGCTGTTTCTGTCTTAGTCATACCTCTGTGTTCCATAAGAGTCTAAAACAAAACCAACAACCAGCAAAAGCCTCTTATCTTGTGGGTCAGTACGACTTGATTTATTCAAGACTTTTTTGTCTTGGAGCTCAGCAGGTTTTGCTAACTGCTTCAGGCTTTGCCTAGGAAAGATCTATTTTGTTTCCCAGTATAGCCTCAGCATAAAACTACTGAGGTGTAGAGTCAGATTCTGGTGTTTGGTAGCAAGCCCATCTTCTGCAAGCAAGTTACTCATTTGTTTATATGAGGTACTGACCTCTAAGAGAGGTGGTCTCATAAAATTTAAATTCAGTTCATTTGTCCTAGACTTTCCATGTGACCATGGCTAATTTGTGCCACTTTCCTTGCAAAAGAGTAGAGCTGAGTAAGGGCAGTTCTGTGGAAGTGCTTTGTGCACAGCTCTCAGATGAGCAGTGATGATCATGAAGGGTACTGAATCTGTACTGGGATTGAACTAATACCATGAAACAGAGAAGCAAAACACATTGATTCTCCTTAGGATGCATAATTAGGAGAGAAGAACATCATGACACTATATGTAAATTAGTAAGTCTGTGTTTCCCTTCACTGTGCTAGGTATTTAAGAAGGCCTACATACCTCGAACTCTGACTGAAGTTAAAAACTATGAGAGGGATGTGGACATAATGATGAAATTGAAAGAAGAGGATATGGCATTGAATGTTCAGCAAGATAATGTGAGTAGACATGCTGAGGCCCTGTAAAAAAGAGAGAGGGAATATGAATTCTTCTTACTGGAAACTGTTAGCAACAAACAAAAACAGAAGCGTTGCTACCAAGGTGTGGAGTACTAAATCTATATCATACTTTAAAATTGTCTGGTTAGTGCTTAATGCTAAAATTGTGGATTTTATCCTGGTCTTTATTTCTTTAAATTTATTTTTAGGTAGTAATTTTCTCTGGGCACAAAGAATTAAGATATAATTTGATAATGTAATTTCTTCCTCTCTCCCTTGGAGCAGATTCTCTACCAGACTGTGACAGGACTGAAGAAGGATTTGTCTGGTGTTCAGAAGGTGAGAGGGTCTTTTTGAAATCCTTAATTTTAGCCATTTTCAGAAAACTGCTTACAGGTAGTTCAGAGAATGCCTGGTCCTGCAGCTGGCACCATGAGAGAAGCCTTTGTGTGCAGTGTGACCATTTGTGTCAGGGTGTGTCTGCACAACACAGAATTTGCTTCCCTGCACTGTGGCTGATGCTGGGTTGCTTGAGAATGAAATTAATTAAAATCCTTGCTGTGGCCATGATCTCTAAAGTTAAGGTGACAATGAGGGAAAGTGTTTTCTGATTATGGAAAATGTAATTGATTTAAACTGTTGCATGACTGTAAGTTTTGATATGTTTCTGATATCAGATTTAATATCAGATGTGTTGATATGATAGGGTATCTGTTGTAATATTGCATAAAGAACAGTCCTCCAGTATAAAATATTATGTCTTACTGTGTTTGAAGTACTTGACAGTGACACTTCTGTAAAGTAGATTGGATGAGAAGTTGAATACAGATCACTTGGAGCCATGTCATTCAAGGCAGAAGCCCTGTGTGGATTCCCCCTCCTTACTTTGTGAATATTCTCTAGCAGTGGTGTAGACTCTTGATTTAAAATGGAAATATAAATATGGATGGGATTGGGCTGTAGCACAGTCTCCAGGCTTGTTTAAGAATAAGTGAGTGTTCAGTGCAGATATTTGTGTTTGCAATATAGAATACATAGAGTGCCCCCAAGGTAGATCTGGGCATGATCCAAGGATAATTAAAAATAGGCTTCCACATATGTTAGCAAATTGCTGTTTAACTTAGGGAAATTAGTTTGGGAGTGCAAATAACAGCTGTGCTTTGAGCCCTGACCTAAAAGAATCTGTGGTGTACATTCTAGATTCCTTTTTCTTAGTTTGACTTAACCTACTTTTCATTCTTTATCTTAAAACTCAGTGAGGGCTGTGGTAAGGGAGATAGCATCAGATTGCTCAAGGGCTTCTTTGCAACAGATTCTATTTTCCTTTTTGTGAATACATATATACATTGTGCACGTGTATGTGTGTGTGCTGCCATTAGGTTTCATGGTTTTGATTTGATGTAATTCTTGATATATCTTGCAGATTCCTGCACTCCTTGAAGAGGCCGACAATTCAGAAACAGACTCTGATGATGATGATGGTGGTGGTGCAGCTCAGAGGACTCTTATTTGGGCTGTAAAGAATCTGTACATCCCAAAGATAAACCTGCTGAAGTTAGCATGGACAAAAAGGTCAGTTGGCTGGGAATTGTTTATTTTTATATGACACAAAAATATCGAAACTTAGTGACTCTTGCTTCTTGTCTGAAGCAAGCTGTGGACCTTTCCTGTTGTGGAGAACAAGAGCAGAGGCAGTTAATTTCATTGGGGATGCTTTATTAAAGGTGGTTTTATGTAGAGCAGTGTGCAACACAGCTCTCTGTAGCTTAGGCAAAGCTGGAAGAGAGATCTCTACAGGGAATTACAGGGCTACACAAAGTAGAATTCAGTGAAGCCTGGGCAGCTTTTCAGTCCCTCTGGCTACTCTTCCAGGCTTTGGTGCTCAGGTTTGTGGCTGTGGTCCCTGATGAACCTCCTTATGCCCAGACAGCTGAGACCACTTGATCTGTAGAGCTGGAGATTTGGTGACAGTGTTTGTCCCACAGTGCTTTTGCAGTGGCTTTAGCAGTACCATTAGTACAGGCTACCTAGCTGTCCTGTGGGCAAGAGATGTAATGCAGTCCTGCAAAGGGATTATGGTTAGGGTCTGGGATTTGGGTTATCTTTGAGGTTTCATTTTCTAAACTGTGGAACAATATGCTTAGTTTTGGTGAGGCTCTCCTGCAGTGTATCATTCATGAGTGAGAGCCTTTTGGCAGCCTTTTAGGTGCTGTGCAGAAAAAAAAAAGAAAAAAGCAGGGTGAAACTTGCAGGCCCAAAGGGGTTCAAGGTTTGGGACATGGCATTTTAGGTTTTTCTTCCTAGAAAAGGTAAGATATTTCATATCTGTCAAATAAAAATGCAGCACTCCGCTACACACTGCCAGTCTAGAGCTGCTGCCTTTTAGATGTGAAAGAGGGGAGTCTTGGCCACTTCTCATCTGATAGGTTTTCATTTGGACTTCTTTTTGTGTGAGATGAGGGTTTTTTGTAAGTTGCGTTTAGCTGTAGGTTGAACAACTGATTAGCAGCAATTACTTCTACCTACCCCTTCCACTTTGCTGACTTTTTATTTTCTAGTTGAGTCTTGTCCCTTCTGTCTGGCACAGATTTACAGTGTGTTGCAGTAGCATGGCGTTCTTTCCTGCCAGTCCTGCTGGTGATCAGCTTGTTCTACGAGCACTTACTGGATCAATATTTTGATGCATGACACATACAAACAGATACTATAGTAGCTCTGTGGGTAGCAGAAAATGTAGGCCAGACAGCCTGTTGTAATCTTAGGTGTAAATAGCATGAGTTAAGAGTGCCTCTTGTTCACTTTCTTCAAAGGTTGCATGAAACTCAGGTTCTAACTAGTTTGTCATTATCATTACCAATGTGCAGGTCTGGGCTCCACCCCCAACCTGTATCTCTTTTCTTCCTTTCCCCTCATAATTTCTATTATTTTTTAAAATTTTTTTATCTTGATAACCTTATTTTTATATCATGTGTTAATTAACTTGTTAATGTAACAATGGATTGACTTGCTTAAAATACTTCATTCCCTTCTGGCTTTAAATGAATGGTGTTTGATTCCTTATAGGAAAGGAAAAAGATGGTTAAAGAAGCCCAAAGAGAAAAGAGAAAAACCAAAATCCCAAAGCATGTGAAGAAGAGGAAAGAAAAAACCGCAAAAATGAAGAAAGGCAAATAAAACCATCTTTGGCTCAGAGAAAGGGATGATGTATTGTGGATTAGTCAGCCACCATCTTTTTTTCTTTATTAAAAAATTAAAAATCCTTTATTTATATACATACACTTGTAAACTGTGAGGGTGTTTTTTGTTAACAACGTGGTGTAGTTGTTTGAGCAGAGTGATGACACAGGTGTCTCAAAGGGAAAGAATGAGTCTAATATTTGTGCCTGCTAAAATTCTTTACCTGTGCAGGTTTGACTTTTTTGCTGAGCTCACACTAATTTGTTCCTGTGTTCTAACTCTTCATGCCTTCTTCACAGTATGGGAGCAAACTGAGCTCTGCAGGCTCTCACAGTCCCCTGGGGTAACCCTGCAGGCATTGTGCCTTTGCGGCCTCCCTGTGCTTGCATCTCCATTGATGGCCAAGTGCACATGTGGCTTCAATCCCCAGTTTGACCTTCACAGCCTCTCTGGTGCCTTTGGCTAGAAATCTTGTAAGAGAGGAACCCATCAGGGCTTCCAGATCTCTGTTTCTCTCCCTCTGCTCCCTTTCTCCACCCACACAGGGGTTGATAGCACTCTCACATACAGTGCTCATGTACGTGTAGACACTATTACTGGAGCAAGCAGGACTGGTATTTTCTTAGCGAATGGGGATGCTTTTTGGGGCACTGAGATGAAATATATGCATTTTGGAAATTGGCATTACATCAGGTGCAAGACAGGGCCCAGCCTCCAACTTGGAAGTGAAGGAAGGAGGACTTGCACGATCCATATCCAGAGGTGAGGGAGTATGAGTGATTCTCATAACACCAAGGGCTTAGATGCTGCCAAGAAGCCTGGACACCTTATTTCCTGCCTGTGTACAGATGTATTCAGGGTGAGGTGGCCTCGGTGATGGCTGCCCTGAGCCTGGCTGGTTTTGTTCATCAGTGCAGTGCTGAAGGTGACTGAAGCAGTAACAGCTTTGTACACTTTGTCCTTGAAGTCCCATTGGAGTGGGGATTCTCCCTGCTGACCAACAGGGCTGTGGTGTGCCCATCTGCCTTGATTCATGAAGATAGAGCACTAGGAAGTGGGTGTAGGGCCTGAGAGTTGTGGATGGAGTGGGGAATTGTGTCTGAGTTGTTGCCTTTCCCCAGGAACAAGTTGTGCACTGGGCAGACCTCAGTGTTTTCAGTGAAGTGGGCATAAGTGACTGTGAAGCTGTGTGTGCTTTATTTTGTGTAGCTCAGCAGTGGATGACTCCACCAGGAAACTGGTCTGTGGCTGATCAGTGGGAGTGGGGGTTGTCAGACACAAGAGACAGCCACCTTCTCTTTGGGTCTGGCTGCTCTGGAGTCAGGGATGGGTGCTGGTTCCTGGCAAAGAGCCTGGAAGCCCCAGAGACAGCATGTCCCACGGGGTGGTGTTTACCTCCTTTACCTGAGGAGGCACTTCAGAGAAAGGAGGTTGCTCTCGTCTATGCTTGAGGGAAGAGGAAATGTCCCAGCCCACGTAACCTTGTCTTCCCTCCAGGCTGTGCACCACAGCCTTATCAAGTTTGCCTGGCTCTAGCTGTCCTGTAGCCGGATCCTGGCTCTGTCATTTTGGGTTGGAAGCTTGCTCTCAGTGAAGTGCAGCAGGACTGTCTGTGCAGGCTGTTCAAAGCATGAGCTGCCTGCCTCAGGTGTTTGCTGGAGGACAGGTGTACCCAGTTGGGTGTTGGCAGGGGACCTGAGGTGAAGCACAGCCAGAAGAGCCACGTGCAGTGCAGATGGCCTGGGGGGGCTGCTGCAGTGGGTATGTGCTTGTCACAGGTGGGCTGTGTGTGCAGTTCGTGTGTCCTGGCCGCTGCAGGCCTGACAGGTACTGAAGTGAGGCAGTCCACAGGGATGGGTTGATGGGGAGCTTCTTGGGCCAGAGCCATGAGATGAAGTATCTTTCTGGTGATCCCTGAAGCAAGAGAATGATTGCAGAATGCTACATATAACTACCAAAAGGCACCAATCTGATTGGTGTGGGGAGGATGAGGATGGGATGGCATGACTTTATATCCTGTGCTAAAGAACAAGCTCCAGAGTAGCACAGAGGCTCAGTTAACCCCATTTTCTTCCCAGAGATGAGGATCCTAGAAGGCCCAATCTCTTTGTCATGTCAGCATGTTTTTGCTGTGCCCTGCTGATGGCACCTATGCAGACAGAGTATTACCATATATGCCAGTTCTATGTATAAAAGCAAGGGGGACAAAAACAGCTCCAAGGTAATGCTTCCCCTTTATCTTCCATAATTTTCCTCCTACACCCTCTTCTTCCACTCCCCAAGACTGTACTTGCTGCTAGGGTTCTTGGGTCTCTTGTGGGCCATTGCAAGAATCTCCATGGTGGAGCTCATCTCCTGTCACAGCACCAGCAAACAGCCTGGAGAGGGGGCTGTGGGGTCCTGGTGGGCTGTGGAGCCAGGAGATGACCCTGAGATGTCCCAGCAGCAGAGACTGAACTGTGCAGGTGTGATACCTGCCCCTAAGACTGAGAATTCCCTTCTGCTGACCGCAAACATGTTCCTCCTCTGCTCACTGGGTGTTCCAGTGTCAAAGTGGAGCACTCAGGTTACTATTTTTCCCCTTTTGAATGAGAACATCTTTACTGAGGCCGTGCCGTAAACTCTCTTGCTTTGTCACTGAGGCTTTGGGAATGTTTCTGCAAGCAGGGCTTTTGATAACTGTCTGGTGTGTTTTTCAAAGCACAACTGTTTTGTTTTCTGCCTTCTCTGAAAATGGATTGGAGTCCAGTTCTGTCAGGCAACCAAAAGGAATTTTTACAGCTGCAAAAGCAGAACTTTCAACTACTTTGATACTCCTTTCTGGCTTAAAGTAGTGGAGGAGGATTGGCTTTAAAAAGGCTTTATGCAGAGGGCAGGCTGTGGGTGGGTTTTGGCAGAATGCTGCCTGTGGGGTTTGCACCAGTGTGGGTGAGAATGGGTTTGAAATTAGCTGTCTAATCTGAGATGCTGTTAATTTTTACTACTACTACTACTACTACTACTATTATTATTATTATTATTATTATTATTATTATTACTATATACATACTTCTTTAGAACAGGCTGAGCATGTGAAAGACATCAAATTCTCAAGCACAGGTCAGATGCTTGGAAAAATGCATTTCTGGGAATTTGAGGCCGGAAGATTTAGTGACATTAGAAAGCTTAAGTATGTAGAGTGGGAATACTTACAACTCTTTTATCAGAGATAAAAATGTCCAAAAGCAATTTATCTCATCTTCCAGGGCCTTTCCAAGTAGTCCTGTCTTTGTAGTCATTCACTGGGATTCAGGGGGAGAGGACTGGAAGGAGATACTGCTAAATAATGTATGTTAAGTTCCAAAAAAGTTCATTTGTGAGGTGGTGGAGTTTTTTGGGGGGATTCAGCCACCCACCCCCTGAAGTTCTGCAGTGCTGTAAGGCTGGTTTGCACTCTGAGCAGTTGGTACCAGGCCTCCTCTCAGGTCTGTACAGGGCTGGTATTAATTTGTTGCTTTTTCCACATTATATGTTTTATTATATGTAGCAGCAGAAGCATTGGAAGGTGGAGTTTTGCAGATTTGGTTTTCCCGTGACGCAGCCAGTAAAACCAGCTTTGTAAGGATACTCTCTCAGAGGGATTTGATTTCCATGCTGAAATATTTTGATTAAACAATGCAACAGTGCACAACCAGCTGTGGCAGGCTACACGCTTGCTTTTGGCCTGTGTGCTCAGGCAAGGCTCTCACCTGGGGTGCTTTGAGACACAAAAGAAGCAAGGCTGACATTTTCTGGGGATCAATGCATCCTACAGATTTTGGTTACAGGTAGAGGTGGAGGTGATGATGAAGAGCTGTGAAGACTGGATTTCAGGATACCAGGTTAACTCAGAAAGCCAACTCAGAATTTATTTCGAACTTTCTATGGTATCGCTGGAAAAATAAACACATAACTTAATGACTCATTGTTTTTACAGTTGTAATTTTTGTCCTTCTGAACTGCTAGTAAACTTTCAAAGCAAAAATGCTGACCCTTAGCCACAGCATCTCGTTGCTTTTCTGGTCTTGACATAACCTTTTGTTCCTTGTGCTAATCTCCATGTCCTCTAGAGGGAGAAGTAGGTTCATGCTCAGACTGTTGGAAAGGGCCAAGGCTCCTTTAATATGACAAAAGTGCTAATTATGTTTCAATCATCTACATAACTTTAAATTTTGATGGAGTTGTACGTGCACCCGGATGTTATTTGGACAAGAACTCCTGAATTTGTAGTTCTTGGACAAAGTTTTATATCTTGAGGACATAGGGGCATAATTTGTTCTGGGCCAGGCCAGGCCTGCAGCAATGGTATTGATGCTGGGTTTAGGAAGAGGTTCTAGATGGCAAACACCAAGGAGAATTCCTTCCCCCTGTACAAAAGATGAAGGCTCGTGGTAAGAATCTAAAAAATATTAATGATATAATTCTTCAGCTGCCCAATTTCACAGGCATAAACCTCCATCTTTTGTGTAATGCAATAGGTAGCAATCATTTTGCCACAATCACTAGCCCTAAACACAGTTTGAGTTATCGACAGATGCTGGTTTGGTGTTTTTTTCCCTTCCCCACCTCCTCTCCATAGTTGTTTATTTTCTAAGGACTGACAAAAGAACTAACTTGGCCTTTCTTCCTGACATGCAACAACCTGCCTCCACCTCTGCAGCCTGCCTGGAACTGCAGGCTCTCCTAAGCAGACTGTGAATGTTAGACCTAGCCTGCAGCAGTAGGTTTAAGGCTATCTCTCTGATCTAGCCCAGAGATCCATGTCTGCAGCAAAGGCCACAAGGCGGGGGCTTGCAGCTCGCAGGGATTGCTTGGGGGTTTTGGGTGTTGTTTCCTTTTTTCCTCTCTTTTCTTGCCCTCCCAAGCCAGCAGGCTCTGGTTGCAGCAGGCTGCTGCAGAACAGGGTGAAGGATGGCCAGTGACCCTTCTCCAGGCATTAGGACTGGGTTAAGGGCTGGTGTGAAGGCTGGTGATAGGGACATGAGGACAGGAAGCCTAATAAATAGTTATCTACTAGAGATTCAGAGCATTTACTTAGCATTCCTGCTCTTGAGCATTCTTTTCATCCCTTTGCCTAATCTGAGCCTCAACCCCTGAAGGTGCCCATGAGCCCTGTGCTCTGTGCTGTCACTTGCCTCCAGACTCAGCCAGGGCTGATTCTCTGTAGCTGACTGCAGCCCCCTACCCCTACCCATCTGGTTTTTTAGTGCCTCCAGCCCTGAGTGTTAACCCCAGTTCCAACTGTAGCCTTGCCCTGAAACTGGAAAGTCCAGTGTTCCCCAGACATCATTCTGGGAGGTATGATCAGCACCAGCTGGCACCTAAACAAGAAAGATACAAAGCTGGTTCTGCAGCCCCTTCACTCCATAATCTACACCTGTGATCAGATGGAGCCAGCAGCTTGCCAAGCTGGAAACGTCTGGAATCAGCCTAGTTTGGTGGTACTTCCAGGATCCACTGTTTATTCCTCTCTGTCTTTAGCCCTGGCTGTGGGTTGCCTGAAAGATGGATGAGACTCAGGATGGGCAGCTCTGTGAAGTGTGAATGGATGTTTGGTGCTGAATTCTGAGCAGGGAGATATTGCAGGTTTGCCACCAGTGCTTTGGTTAGGGATGTGGACAGCAAGTCTGAAAAGGTGTAGTATCTTTCTGGATTCTTCACTGTGCAGACTGGTGTTTTTATGGTATGTAAATTAAGGTTGTCATATTCATAAGGTTGCTGTTGACCTATAAAGAGTCAAAGCAGGCTGGAGTCAAGGTTTGGACAGGGAGGGCTGGGTAAGCAGGCCTCTCACTAGATCTAGTAAGGATTGAGTGCTCAGGTGAGGCTTGGAGTGTAGAGTTGTTTGGGGTAAGGTTTGCTCTGAGGTGGTAAGAGGACCAGTTTTGGTCTGCATGTCAGGGTTTGCATTTGGCATGCACAGAGAGCTGTGAGTTGGCAGGATGAGATGAAGGCTGATACTGACTAGAACTAGAGGGTTTGCTGCTTGCTGCTGTTTGAAAGAAAAAGTCTAATTTATGTGCTTGACATGAGATGTCGCTTCTAATGCTTTTACTTCTAGATAGAAAAGAAACTTAAGGAATTGTTTGTTCTCTCTCCTTGCCAGGTTTCTCATTCTGTGCTCCTCAGTCAGTCCTGAGCTTGTGGAGTGTGAAGTGGACACGTGTTGCAGAGCACTGTGTCTCTCTGGGCTGTGAAGAGGCGTTTATGTGGACTTGAGAGTTAGCACTGTGCACTGCGGACCTCAGGTGTGACAGATACCTGCACCCTGGAGGAAATGTAAGGAGGTGTTACCATGCTGTGTGAAACACACAGTTTGTGCGACTTGCTGTGCTCCAATAATGGTGCAAATGGGGAATGCTCGTTCTCTCAGTGGTAGCTCAAGTGATGGAGCTGTGGTCTGGAGAGACAAAAGTAGAGGGGAAAGAGCCATTGAAGAAGAGAGAAGGGGTTGTCATTTTGTGGTTCTTCAGCCTTTTTTGCACCACTGCTTGCTCTGGATCCTGTGACCAATTGGTACTTGCCAGTCCCTCTGCCTTAATGATCCAGCCTTGTCTCAGCTCCTCTCATTCACTACAGGCTACATGCCAGCTACAGATGGGCAAGAACAAAGGAACAGCAGGGAGAGTTGGAGACTCTTCTCAGGGCAGTTTTGACTAGTTTGAAGAGCCACTCCCTGTGGCAGTATGTGGCTGAGGTGGCAGATTTGCAGTGACTTGACTCCCTGACATCAGGTGCATCAGTGCAGCACAGGGTGCAAGTCATTACTGGGGATGGGAAGGGACAGACCAAGGGCCCAGTCCTGCTGAAGGCTCAACTCCAGGTTCAACTGAAGGAAATGAAACTTTGAGCCTGAGTTAAAATGGGGCTGAAGAGCTTGCAGCTGAAAAAGGTGTTTTGGTGTTCTGGCACATTAGTGTTGGTGGAATAGAAGAAACAGAATGGTTCCTTCAAAGTTGCTTTAAAAAAGCATTTAAAAGCATTTAAAAGAAGAGTTCAGAAGAATCCATTGTGTGCTTTTTTTATTCCTTTCCCTGAGCTTCTAAGGATTACTGCTTATAGCCCTGAAAAATTAGAAAATACCCTCTTTGTGAAGATCTCTTTTCAGCCATCCAAAGTGATTGCATTAAGATGTCATTTAACATTATACACATGCTGTAGAGAAAAGCTGGTCATGGTCTTTCCTCAAAGTTGAACAGGCTCCAGCCTGTAATGGAACTGTTTATTTATTTGAGAGTGAAGAAAAGACAGACAAAATTTGTTATTGCGTAAAGGAATCAAAAACCAATTTCAACTTGCCTTCAGTGTTGGCTTTCCAAGTATTTAAATATAAAACTTTCCCAAGATCCTGGCAAATCCCTGTCAAACTTATTTTGTGGACTATTTTCTTTCCCACAGGTGAACCAGGAACAATCTCATTTTTTTTCATGTGGGGAAACAAGTAGCAATGCCCACAGATGCTACTACAAAGTGATTTCAACTTCAATAAATAGAAATGAGATGTTGGCTTTCTGTGACCAGCCAGGCCCTTTTATAGGAAGCCCATCAATTACACTAAGTGCCCTGCGGCTGCCTATGGGTTGTGCTGTGCAGAATTAAAGGATTACAATTTGTATGGGATTAGCAACCTGAGATTATTTCAGTTGGTCAGACCAAGGTTTTGGGATCAATCCCTGTATGGACAATTCACTTCAGGGTTTGACCCAATGATCCTTGTGGGTCCAACTCAGAATATTCTGTGACCTGGAAATAAATAAACTATTTCAACAATGTTGGTGCTGTTGCCATTGCTCTGTGTATTGCTCTGGGAGATGTTTAATGAATACAGTTTTTTGACAATATGTGAGGCTGTGATGTGATATTCTCTTGCTTTGTACTGGCTGGGATGGGGAAATGTTAGAGATGGGAGCTGAGAGAAATTAAATCAGTTTGGTGGCAAGGCTTAAGTGAAAGCAAAGCGCATTTTGATCAAATTCTGAAGGTCGCTGGTACAGGGAGAGATGCCAGGAGAACCCATGGTTTTGTACCAAAAGGAAAGGGGACAAGCGAGGGAGAAGAATAAGATAACACAATTGAAATCCTTAAAGGTGCAGAGTGCATGGAGTCATTGATCAGTGTGTGCTGTGCTCTCAGCCATGCCTGCCTTCAGGGTGCCAGTGTACCATAACAGCACCTTCAGACTTGGGCCACTCTTTGTGATGCTTTTTGCCACCTCACAGTTATGTTAGCCAGGGCCATGAAGAGATGTAAGCTCTCAGACCAACACAGCAGCTCCTACAAAAGCCTCCAGTGGGTGACTCCTTCTGGGAGTTTGCTTTGGATTTGATGGATGGTTCAGGCAGAAGCCACAGATTCATGTGGGAAGGCAGCTGAGAGCAGGCATGTCAAAACTGTAGCTTGTTAGGAGTGGTTTTACTCCCAGGGCAGCCATATCCTCACATCACCGAGTGGCTCACAGGCTACTGGATCTGGCAGGGTTCATCAGGCTGCAGCACACAGGGAGACTGAACTGCTTGTGCTTGGATGAGGCTGTGATGCCCACTGCCTTGTGGTTGTACATTTTGGGGCAGTTTGACCGTGGCACCTTGTCTGAGAGAAAAAGCTGCAGAGCTTTTCCAGCCTTTGTCAGTGGCGAGACCCACAAGCTGAATGAAGGGAATGGCTCCATGGCCATGGCTGTAGGAGCAGCTTCACAGTGCAGGGCCAGCAGGGAGTTTTGGTACAGACTATTTACAGGCTGCTTTGGTGCCTGTCAGCATTTGTGGGAGAGGTGAGTGTGAAGGAGTGGTTTAAAAGAGGATGGACGTATAGAGTGACACCTGGAATTCCTCTCATTTGTAAGAGGAGGATGAGCAACTCGTGTGGGCAGGAGATGGACAGCAGGGGATGTAGTGTTTCCATTTCAAAAGGAGGATTCCTCCCCATCCCTCTTGCAAGTTACAATGAAACCCTTCCCAACGCTACGGGCCAAATTTTATTCTCAGTTACACCCATGCAACCTTACTGAAGTCAGCAATTGTGTGTTTTGCAACCCTGGCCTGATGCAATAACTCGAGGGTTACGTATCTTAGGGGTTCAAGATGTGCCTGCATTCCCAGCACGGTGACAGTGAGCAGCGCTGGACATGAAATTGCTGCTGCCCAAGTAATTGCTAAAGAATAACTGAGGTCAGGAGCATTGCAGGGATGTAACTGACTGCATGGGGCTGGGAACACTCATGCAGCATCTGGGAGTTCACTAGGACCCAGCAGAGACTGACCCATCTCTCCTTCCAGCTGGAATGCCACTTTCCCACATCAGACACTCCCTTCAGTAATTATACCCTTTTTAGACTCACCCTTTAGCAATTACTTGTCTAAGCCCTGCCTCAAACTGACATCATTGGAAAGTCCAATAAAAACATGACAAGCTTTTAAACCATCCCAGGAAAGCAGAATGCTGTATTATTAGCAGCATTTCAATGCAGTTGTTTGATGATGATTTTCTTAGCCTTATCTCTTAACAGGAAGAGTTTGAGTTCCCTCCCAGCGAAGAGCCTGAAGGGTCAGCAGAGGCTCTGCCTCATCCTCAGTGATGTAGAGCCTGAAAGGGCTCCCTGTCAGTTCCTTTCTTTTTCCTCTTTTTAACCCATCTTCACAGTGCTGAACACATTCTTATTGAAAACCCAATCTTAGGTTTCTCAGACCTCAAAATATTGTCCATCACTAAGTCAGTAGCTGTGTCAATTCTTCTTTTTCAAAATAGTTCTATCTTCTTTCTTTCAATTTTTTAAAGTTTTATTTTCAAATTGACCACTTCTTTGAAAACATAAAGGTATATTCAGAACTTGCACTTGGTCTGGGAGACAGGAAACAACAGTAACTTGCTTTACTTTTTTAATTACTTTTTTTTTTTTGGAGGAAGAGGATGATAAAATTTCAAATTATTCCATTAATTGGGCCCTCTTAAGGGCAGAGGATGTTATCACTCTTTTTGTTAGAGCTGAAGCTGAAGAGTTGAACCTGAATCAGAGCAAAGAGTTGAGAGTTTTGGGTTTTTTTCTATTATGATCCTGTCTGAACTGGCATACGGCTCATCCTAATGACATCAGGGTTTTTTGGGATTTGTATTTTAATTCTTGGTTTGCATGGGAACAGAAGCCTAGAAAAGAACTTTCCAAACAAATAATAAGAAAGGAAACTACACACTTAAAAAGTCAAGGAAGCTAATTGGAAAATTTAGCAGGAAACGATTCCTGCTCTGTAACACCTGATGATGGAAGCATGAGGCTTTGCAATTGTAAACAGATTTTCTTTCCACCCTGCTTGGCAATCATCTTCATTTTTTGGGTGTAACCCTTTCATGTACGCAGCTGCGCTCCCCATTCCCACAGCGAGGCATGCCGGGTAAACCCTTTGATCTCTCCTTCCAGCCTTCGCTTGCTTGCATTGTGTTTATTACAACTTTTTCAACTCCTCCAGAGCAGGGCGTGATGGATGATCCTTGAGGATCTGCCCTCTAGATCTCTGTGATTGTACCGAGTGCAGGGTTTCTCCCTGACAGGTGCAGGCATGTTGATTTAAAACCAAACCAAAACAAAAATCTTTTCAGTAAAGCGAAACTGACGTGGTGTTAACTCCTTCCTCTGCTCTTGTGCTCAGGGCGGGAGAGCAGAGGCTTTGCTGGGCTTCCATTTCTGCCTCTGGCACCATCACCCCTTTGAATCACAAATGCCTCACCCTGTCCTGGCTCTTGTCATTTGGTACCAGCTGTGGCTGCTCCTCCAGAAGTGGGATGCACCAGCCTCTGGTCCAGCTCTCTATCTCTTGGCAATGTGGTTTTGCTTTTACTTTGTTCTCTGCAGGTTGTTTTGCCTTGTATTTTCTGTGGCACAGACCCACGGGCCCTGTAGTCCAGGGGCTTCTCCTACAGCTCGCAGCAGGCTCGAGGGAGGGCTTAGATCCAGCCCTGAACTCATGGCACAGTGAAGCCCCTGTGAACATAAATCTCCTTACTCTGCCCTGACAGATGCCCCAGACTGTTCAAAAAGGTACTGCTTGTCTTTCCAGCAGCTCCCCTGCCCCTGAACTGAATACCACTGAGTACATTGGTATTTGCAATTGTTCATCATGTTTGCAAAACACCAGAAGTTAAAACAATTGTCCATTTCTTTTTTTCCCCTCTGATTTATATACTTTAAAAACTAGTTGCAGACCTCAGGCTCTTTGCAAATAATTTGTGTTTCTTCTTGATGGTTTAGAGGTTGTAGCATGACTCTGTTCAGCCAGTGCAGGAGCTTCTGAAAGATGTGAAATATCTCCATTCTCCATTTTTGATATTAACAAAACCTTTTAATTTCTGAGGTGCTTCACATGTACTTTTATCATGCCCAGGGAAATTCAAGAGGCACACACGATATTTTGATACCAGAGAGACCCAAGCACCTTTCCCATTAACTCTGTGCAAGTGTATTGGCAGAACTGTAGCTGTTGTAAGAGAACATGGAGCCATTTTCTGCGTATGCAGTTTGTGAAGCAATCTCAAAAAGCACATTTTCAAAAAAATATATGTTATCCTGAATGTTTATGCAATTTGGAGTGAGGTGCTTTTGGGTGGGCATGCATCACTTCAAACTGATCCTTTCAAAACATATTGTGGATTTTTCTTATATAATGCAGGAAAACAATAAGTCACATCCCCAGTTCACCATTTGATGCCTGAGGAGTTTGGATTGAATTGTACATTGAAGGAAGATGATATACAAAGAACATGCGTCAGCTCAGCTACTTTTTAATCTGTTCCATGATTTGTCCACACTCAGCAGCTTTTTTTTTGGCTGCAACAGAAAGCCAGGGCAGCGCTTCAGGCAAAGGCGTCACCCAAGCTACCTTAGTTGATGAAACTAAAGTTGCTTCCTGAGCATTACTGTCCTGTACATTGCTGGATGAGTTGGCTCTGCATCTGTGGCCAATTTGGATATCTGCAAGTGATTTACTGTGCTCTGAAATGCANGGAGGAAGAGGATGATAAAATTTCAAATTATTCCATTAATTGGGCCCTCTTAAGGGCAGAGGATGTTATCACTCTTTTTGTTAGAGCTGAAGCTGAAGAGTTGAACCTGAATCAGAGCAAAGAGTTGAGAGTTTTGGGTTTTTTTCTATTATGATCCTGTCTGAACTGGCATACGGCTCATCCTAATGACATCAGGGTTTTTTGGGATTTGTATTTTAATTCTTGGTTTGCATGGGAACAGAAGCCTAGAAAAGAACTTTCCAAACAAATAATAAGAAAGGAAACTACACACTTAAAAAGTCAAGGAAGCTAATTGGAAAATTTAGCAGGAAACGATTCCTGCTCTGTAACACCTGATGATGGAAGCATGAGGCTTTGCAATTGTAAACAGATTTTCTTTCCACCCTGCTTGGCAATCATCTTCATTTTTTGGGTGTAACCCTTTCATGTACGCAGCTGCGCTCCCCATTCCCACAGCGAGGCATGCCGGGTAAACCCTTTGATCTCTCCTTCCAGCCTTCGCTTGCTTGCATTGTGTGTGCAACTCATTGCTCGGAGGCACTTCTAGCA
>WBNQ01072357.1:46673-72004 GCA_013401375.1 Spizella passerina
TGAACATAAATCTCCTTACTCTGCCCTGACAGATGCCCCAGACTGTTCAAAAAGGTACTGCTTGTCTTTCCAGCAGCTCCCCTGCCCCTGAACTGAATACCACTGAGTACATTGGTATTTGCAATTGTTCATCATGTTTGCAAAACACCAGAAGTTAAAACAATTGTCCATTTCTTTTTTTCCCCTCTGATTTATATACTTTAAAAACTAGTTGCAGACCTCAGGCTCTTTGCAAATAATTTGTGTTTCTTCTTGATGGTTTAGAGGTTGTAGCATGACTCTGTTCAGCCAGTGCAGGAGCTTCTGAAAGATGTGAAATATCTCCATTCTCCATTTTTGATATTAACAAAACCTTTTAATTTCTGAGGTGCTTCACATGTACTTTTATCATGCCCAGGGAAATTCAAGAGGCACACACGATATTTTGATACCAGAGAGACCCAAGCACCTTTCCCATTAACTCTGTGCAAGTGTATTGGCAGAACTGTAGCTGTTGTAAGAGAACATGGAGCCATTTTCTGCGTATGCAGTTTGTGAAGCAATCTCAAAAAGCACATTTTCAAAAAAATATATGTTATCCTGAATGTTTATGCAATTTGGAGTGAGGTGCTTTTGGGTGGGCATGCATCACTTCAAACTGATCCTTTCAAAACATATTGTGGATTTTTCTTATATAATGCAGGAAAACAATAAGTCACATCCCCAGTTCACCATTTGATGCCTGAGGAGTTTGGATTGAATTGTACATTGAAGGAAGATGATATACAAAGAACATGCGTCAGCTCAGCTACTTTTTAATCTGTTCCATGATTTGTCCACACTCAGCAGCTTTTTTTTTGGCTGCAACAGAAAGCCAGGGCAGCGCTTCAGGCAAAGGCGTCACCCAAGCTACCTTAGTTGATGAAACTAAAGTTGCTTCCTGAGCATTACTGTCCTGTACATTGCTGGATGAGTTGGCTCTGCATCTGTGGCCAATTTGGATATCTGCAAGTGATTTACTGTGCTCTGAAATGCAGCTGCTTCATGTACAGCATCTGATCTGGGACCACCACTGGGAGTCGTCCTTGCTGAAAGTCAGGGAGAGATTAAAGCCAGCTGAAGAAAAAAGATATTATTTTTATGGTCGTTCTGGATAGTGTTTTCCCATTAATTCTTTTCATAAAAGATGGAAAACTCTAATCCTCCAAAACATCTGAGCTCCATTTTTTTCCTGGTGGTTTCCTTTTGGTAGTGAATTATTGGGAGATGGCAGGAAGACATGCAGAGGGATGCCTCTTCTGAAGCCTGTGCAAGAGATTTCAAAATAGGAATAAAAAACCCCAACATTTTTGTAAATACTCAGGCTTGAATTAGCAGGGCAAATTCATTTGGGGGCATTTGATCTTGATGATTTGAAGGCAACAATCCTTCAAGGCCTTGCAAATGGGGAAACCCCACAGAGACAGGCTGAGGAACAGCAGGAATCCCACCTCCCTTTTCTCTTATTTTCTTATAGTTATCTGAGATACACTGACTACCCCTCAGAAAGGTTCAGTTATCATGTTTGTTGGCAGCAGAGTGTGTGTCATGTAGGTACATGTGAAAGCACCTGGCATGAATATTACCAGTATTCCCTGAAGTGTTACTTAACTAATACTTGGATAGAAATACTAGATACAGTCCACAACCAGTGTCACAAAAAAAGTATGGCCTGTCAAGTGTGAGTGTGGATATTAATGCAGGGATTAATACAAATTTTTGTTATGCAGAGAGGTACTGACCTTGTCTGAGATGATTTGAAATTAAGTGACGATGATCAAAGAGGTTCATCAGGAAAAAGTCAATCCAGAACAAGGCCAGAAAATATCATGTTTCTTAATTTTAATGAAAACAGATGGTATCTTTCCAACTTTTGAGTCTCTGTAAGAAAAAACCCCAACAACTATTTTTCATCTCTTTCAGTGAAAATTGTTCTGTGTAAAAATGTGCCATAAATGTTCTTCTTCCAACCACAATTCATTAATGTAAACCTCATGAGTCTACTATGTAGAACATATTCAGCTTTGACTATTTAGATGATTAAGAAAAAAAATCCCTTTAGATATTTTTTCTGGCTGAGAAGTGAAGATAATACAAATAATGTTAACATATTTACAAAACCCAGCAGTGCTGGCACAAATATGGAAATGTCCTAAAAGAGAAGAACACATGCAAATGTGTAACACTTAGCGTGAGAGTGTTAACATTTTGGAAAGAAAGTAACAGACTTATTTCTTAGTTATTTCCACTCTAAGTTAAATGAGTACACTCACAGGGTACTGTCCCACAATGATATTTCTGACCTGATTATGACTCTTTGTGGGCATGCACTTAACACTGACATGTGTGTTTGCAAACTCTAAGTAGCAGGGAGTGGATTGCATGAAATAGATTAATGTCTCCTGCATATTTTTTGGGTATGAGTGTGTATCTGACCTTTGCTATATCTGATTTTGTCAGAAGAGCCTGTATTCCACACATGGGCACTGTGCAGCCACTGAAAAAACCAGCATTCCTCAAGCAAGTGTGGAAGCAAATGTCTCCTGCACTTCTGTGTCTGATAGAAAAGTCAGGCTTCTTCTGGGAGAGGCTGTGCTGCAGGATGCCTGGTGCCCCTCTGCTTGGCTGGTTGGTTGTTCACTCTCTGGGGAAGGGATGGAGTTGGCAAATCAGTTAATAATGATGATGATGATAATGATTGATTGGACTGGACTTCATTTCAGTCACAGGGAAGCAATGCTCTCCAGCATCCAATGCAGCACCAGCAAATGTGTCAGGCATTCCAACCACTGCTCTGCTGGGAAAATGGAGCCTCCAGGAGGAACACGAGAATGACTGTGGAAAGCCTCACTGAAATGGGAGATGATGTACATATGTGCTTACTGAAATCAGCGTTTGGGCGGGGTACAAATCCTAATTTTTATAGGTACTCTGGTGGATCTGTTGTTCTATGTATCCATTACACCCATAAATACCCATACAGTGTAATTACTGGAAAAGCAAAGTCAGTTACTGGAAGATTACTGCCATAGTAATTAAAGAGTTATAGAAAAACAAGCAGCTTTCACCATTTACTAGGGGAGAAGTCACCCCTGGGGGAAGGCAAAGTGAATGCAGAAGCATGGCCACAGAGGGATGTCATCAGTGGGGTGAGAAAATCTGCAGGAAATTCTGATGGATGGATGGAAGGATGGACGGATGGACGGACGGATGATAGATGGCTGCTGGAGGCTTCCACCAGCACCTGTGACATTAAGGAGAGAGGAAGGGATCATAGCTCACTCCTGCCTGTGCTCTTTCATGAAGCCCAGTGTAGCCACAGCAGCCCTTTTAAGCTCCGTATTAACGGCAAGAGAAAAGCAGATAGGAAAAGCAAGGCATTGCAGGACTTGCTCCTCCTCCATTCACAAATTTTATAATACTATTTCCTGCATTGTAGAAAGGTTTAAGCAATTTTGGGGCACACTTTGTGCTGTAGGAGCCTCTTTCCAGAAGAGGACAGATAATAGGTGTGTGATAAGCAAAACTTGGTGGGGGGAAGAAACACTATCACTATCCCATGTTGCTATGTGAGATCTCACTGTGGTTCCTCTGGCCTGGGTGGGAGCTGGGCACAAAGAGAGAGATTGCTCAGCATCTTCCCCAGCCAGATAAAAAGGTTTTCAAATAAGGAAATGGATGAAATAAATCATCAAGTCCAGCAGGCACAAGCATAGGCTGGAAAATGTCCCTTGCCTTTTTGTTCCATTTGGGAAAAAGGGAGTAAGAGTAGGATGGGGCTCATAGAAGCAACATCCTGGAGGATTGGTTTTACACACAGCAGTGGGGGTGAGTCACAATCTGGGGCGTTGTAGCAAAAAGGACTGGACTCTCCTGACATCACCTGGAAACGCTATTCTTCCCCATCCATTCCCAAAATGGAAGATACTGCTGCTTTTATTTGGGCCAGCCAAGGGTGTAGCAGGTCAGAACTAGTTGCAAAAGAATGTGCTCATCCATACCAAAATGTAACATACTAGTGAAAATATTCTTGTAGCAGAAGCTTACCTGGCCAGCTTAACGGGGAAAATCTTACTGGGCATTGCAGTGATGATGTGGATTTTCCCTCCCTCCCTCTTTTATCTGTTGTGTCACTTGTATTCCTTGCAGGCAAGGGACAATGTCTAGCTTGGCTGAGATCCTTCTGTGGTATAAAAGATATTATTCAGTGCTCATTATTGGTATTGTTCGCTTGGATTACATTGTCTTTTCAGATTGAATACACAGTACATTAAAAAGCACACAGTAATAAAAAGTAACAAATAGTGGAACTGTAAATATATGTTGGCCCACTCTTCAGCTGCTGTAAATTATTCTGTATGCACTGAAACCTCCTGATAAAGTGCTGCCTTTTTACATGGCATAGTAAAATATGTGCTTAAGGAGGTTTAGGAAGAGATATTAATAAAGCTAAAACCATGTGACAGGCAGTTCGATAAAGTGCCTTCAAATAAAAAGCTTTTGACAGAGGTATTCAGCAGGATGGGTTTATGAGCTCTGTTTCTGTGCTGATTATTGCATATGCTTTTTGAGTCAGAAGGAAGGCAGGATTAAAACCAGAGCTTGCCTGAAAACCATGTTTAAGGATGACATTTGGTATTGGCAGGAGGCAGCAACATTAAATGTGATTAAACACTACACACCAACTGTGTTACTTCACCTAGAACTCCTTGGCATGGGTTACAAGGCACGAATTGGGCACTGAGTCCTTCCCTGAGCTTCTTACCTTTTTGGTAAGAACTCCTTGGCCTGGTATGCTAATGAAAGCCCTGGCCCTGCTCTTTCATCTTGTCCCATATTTTCCTTTGTTGATGTGGAAAAGGAGCCAGGGAGGGGGCCTGGAGTGGAGAAGGAGAGATAAAGCAAGTTTGTTTTTGGCTGAGTCAGAGGACAGTCAGATGAAGAGTTTTCTTTGTATCTGACTAGCTGCATTAATCACTGGGACTGCAGCTACTCCCACTGATGGCCCGAGAAGGGCTTCAATTTCTCACAGCTTTGCTGATACAAAATTTGCAGAGTTCTCTGCAAAACCACTCTCCGAGCAGGTACTATTAGAGTGCTTAAATAGGCATGCAGGTCATGTGGAAAGATTTTTAATTGTATTAAATACAGCACAACCTCACAGTAGGAATGATCTCTCTATGTCATTTCAAATTAAGTGAAACTATTTTGTATAGTAGTGATGTAATAAGAACATCCCTGGGCAACTGGCTAAGAGTGGCTGTTTTTTAAAAGGAAATAAGGTCTGGATTTGGGTGTGCTAGGCTCATGGTTGCACTTCATGATCTAAGAGGTCTTTTACAACCTAAATGAGTCTGTCATTCTATGATAATGATAATACTTTATCATACTGCATGTGCTGACAAGGGGCTTAGTGAGAAGCAATCAGTTTGGTTTGGACTGGGTGAAATCATGGGATGAACTTGCAGAAGTTTTTGACTGTGTTTAAACACACTTATGTCAGGATAATGTAAATTTCTCCCCTTGTTTTCCTTTATGAAGAAAAGAAGGGAGAGGTAAGATTACTTTGGTGAACAGTTTAGCCCAGTGGAAGGAAGTTCAGCACTTTACCCACTGGGCTTTGGCAAATGCCTGTCTGCAGATTTCTGGGCTCCTAACTTTCATCTGGATCCATATCCCTGCTTTCCAAGCAAAGCTTTTCTAAAATAGCTGCCTGAGTAACTATAAAACCTAGAAAAAACAAATGGGACTCACTAATGCCTCATTAAGGTGTCTGTTGGGAATTTAGCTGACTAGAGACTGGAAAAGTACAAGGCCGTGGCTAATTTCAAGTCCTGCACCTGCAAGATAGCGTGTCCTTGGGCCTAGCTGGATATGATAACAAGTGGACAGACAGACATGGGAAATAGGGAATGTAAGCCCAAAAGAATGAAGAAGAGTTAATGGTATAGTTTAACCAATAGAATGCTTGGCTTACAGAACATTCATAAGCTTATTACTTGCTGTATAAGTGTCTGATGCTCTCTTCAATAAAGGGAACTTGTTGATGACTCACATTGAGCGTCCGAGTCTCCCCTCACCGACAAATGGCTCATCCCCGACAATGGTCCATTCTGCAACTGGTGTCTCTGAAAAATTTCCTTTTAAACAGAGGAACACTTTTCTGGAGGAGCAAAAATGACAGATTTTTCTTTTTTCTGAATGGAAATAGCACAAGGATGAGGGGAGGTGGAGTAAAAGATCACAACCTCCTGAATTACCCTGAAGTCCTACTCTTCTTGTCAATGCTGTCAGCATTAGATCTCCAAGTGCTGAATTCCAGTTTCTTTTTGTTTGGATGTGCTCAGCCTCTGTGATGGTCAGGGATAAGTTCAGAGTCTCCAGAACCAGCTCCTTTATTTTCTCCCTGTTGGATCTCCTGTCGGTGCTCGCACAGGGGACCAGGTTGCAGCAGCAGAGTCTTCCCAGGCTGACCCTCCCTCACCTCTTTGTCTGGAGCTTACCCTCTTCCCCTGGCACTGCTGACAGCTCCCACCTAAAAAACCCCAAAGGCTTTCCTTTCTGCCTGCCCTGTGTTAGGTGGAGCCGATGCAATGTCTGAATGTGCACAGCACATGGGCTCCAGTTTCTATTTCCCTGATTGCCCAGAGCATGTGGGGTTTTATATCACCCTGTAAAGGTTACATCTTCTCAATCTCCCTAAGTCCCACAGATGAATGCAGGCAATCCCACCTGCTCCCAGCACCACAGTCTGGCAGTTCAGGCATTGCTCTAATCCAGCCCCATTGCTGCAGGGTCTGTTTTATACCACCACAGGCTTTTTTGGGTTTTCTACCCCTCTCTCTCTCTCTTCTTTTTGTTGTTGGCAGTGTCATTGCTAACCTGGGCAGTGATTTTCAGTCTGGAAGGCAAGTGAACGTCAGGGAGGAGCTGGAGGGTGTGCAAACAGAGAGTGGCATACGTTCCTGGCTCGCTGGTACAACACTGTGGCAGAACAGACCTGTAGCTGCCAAGGGAAGTGGGCATTTCCTCAAGTTTGGAAGATGGAAAGCTGGCTGGATCCACACTGGAAAGCACTCCCTCTCCATTGGTGTTTGTCCATGTGGGTTTATTTTCAACCTTTATTGCAGTCCCTTCTATAATCACAGCTTGCCAGACCTGTAAAAACAGTGCCTTGTTCTCTCTGCAGGGCTGACTGATAATTGCTTGCAGCCACCAGTGGCAGAACCGAGGCAGGCAGGCAGCCAGGGGGCATGTTCCCACCTGCAGCTCATCCAGGGGCATGTTCCCACCTGCAGCTCAGCATGAAGGATGGTTTATTGATAGTGTGGGGACAGGAGTGGAAGCTACCTGCCTCCCACACCCATTGCTCCGTGCTAGGGCAGCTCCATGGCAGCTGTGCCAGGGATGCATGGGAGACGCAAATTCTCCCCTCCTGGCCCAGGAAAAGGGCCTGGTTTTTGAAAAGGTCAGATGCAGTGTGACTTTGGAAAGAGTCAGTAGGAAATAGTGGAAAATAACTCCTGGGGGAGTCTGTCTGGCATGTTGATGTGGTTTCTTCTAAAGGTGGCTATACTCTGAGACAAAACTCTCGGCTGGTGAGTTGAAAGTCCTTCACAACTAAATGTGTGATGGAAATACCTGTGGACAGCCTGTGCTTTAAGGTAAAAGCTTGGAATACATGAAAACTTGTATGTGCAAGTGCACAATACATATGTGCTTTTCTATTCTTTGCAAGTTTACTGAGTAGGTTCTCAAATAACACCTACCTGCAGGATTCTTTTCAAAAGATGGATATCTAGACCATGGTTTTGGCCATGCCCCCTGTTACCCCTCTTCTTTTCAGGAGGTAAGTTTGGCAGGAGCCATTTTTCCATTGTGCCAGGCTTCCCTTGGGATATGCTGCCTGGCAGGGCTGTGAGGGGAGGGGAAAGGCACTGCAGCTCTCTGTTGAGACAGCACCACTTGAATGAAGCATGCCTGAAAAATTCCTAACCACAGACCTGCTGTTAGCTGCAGCAAGATAAAAGGCATATTTTATGAAAGTAACACATTCCAGTGTTGCACGTGTGAGTCAGGAGATGAACAGCATGTGCATGAGTGCTTGTTCTGTTTGAGTCCATCATTTTGCATCTATAGGATCAAATGTTTATCAATTTCTGCTTAATAACAGATCTTGAGACCATCCTACCTGGCTGTGAGCCACACAATGGGGGTGTAATATGCTTTGTTATTTTACTGTGGTTTTCTCTTTTGTTGAAAGGCATTTTTTTGAGTATGCTGTTTTCTGAGGTCAAATGCAAGATGCAGGATATGGTAGCTGGGATGATTTAACAGCAAAAGAGAAAAAAGGTTGGTTTGTTTGTTTGACTAAAAATCTTTTGTCAGACCAAGTAATGTGGCTGGAAAGATAGACAAGATTTCCACCTCAGTATCCCTTTGTCATGTCTCTTTTTTTCCTACCTAAGCTTTCCTTGCTTGTCCCACACAAGCCAATTCTCCCATAACAGGGCAGGACTCAAGTGCTCTTGTACTATTTCCTAATCCAGGAATAAGGGGAAATGAAACTGTCAGCTTCATAGACCTGTGATCCAAAATGATCCTTTGAAGACAATTTTTCCCTCTTGAAGCCCTTAACCACCCAACACAGAGTCATCTGAAGTAAAAGCGGAATTGCCTATCTTTCCAAAAGTTATGCTTTAACTCAGCCACAAAATGCAGGTTTGATAAAAGATTAGATTTACAAGGTGAGATAGCATAGTTTGCCCTGTGCCAGGGACCAATTATATTATCAAACCAGTACCTTCTGGCTTAAAGGTAGCCCATTGTTTTAAGCTATAGGTGCATGCAGGATCGAGCATACTTAGAAAATGGTCTCTGTTACATCTCCTTCAGCCATCTTGTGCTGGCATATCCACCTGTTTATTGTGTTTGCTGTTTTCCTGTAAGGTAATCGTTTGCTGACCTTCTGACAGTGTCTGAGGGCATTCACAGATGAGAAGAAGGTGTGGAAAAAATACCCTTTACCTGAAGCAAACTGAGATTCCTGCAGTTGCAGGGCTGGCAGTCCACAGCTGGATGAATTTCCCCACTCTCTTGTGCTGGAGGAACAAGCTGCATTTTTGCAGGCTGTGGGCGCCATGGGATCCCGGGTCTCTGTAAACTTGCTGGGTTTCAAGCAGCAATAAAGTCCACTTTGAGCCCTGTCCTATCCATGCCTGCATTGCTCCTGAATCTCGACGTTGCCTTTCAAGGTTTTACTGCCAAGGCTCATGCTGTACCACAATTTTACGGAAGTAAATCCTTAACACAGGGCCAAGCTGCCCTCTGCTAAAAAAAATTATAACATTCATAGAAAACATGTTCATTGTATGCAGAAATATGCTGTATTGCTCTTTTCTGCAAGAAGTGACCAGCGTTCTTCTTGGAGTATTAAAGAGAAAGGTAATGTCTACAGGTCTGGAGAGGTAAGATCTGCAATTCATACACAGACATTTTTTCTTGAATACCTTAAAAAAATGGCAAAATGTATTCTTTCAACAGAAATCATTGGTATTTAAAGCTTACAGGAAAAAAACTAAAATTGTATCTTTGTACGTCCTTGCTTCATATAATGGATTATTCTAAACACATCTATAGCTGAAGTCAACCTTCCTTGCTGCCATGCTGCCCCCTCACACCCCCTCTCTCCAGGTTTTCCTGTCTCTCTGCACTGAGTTTGGAGCCTCTTGCTTTCCCAAGTGATGCCCTTCCTGACCCCTGTCTCTGTATCTGCTCACACATTCCTCCCTTATCTTGCTCTCAGGCTGCTCCAGATTCCCTCCAGACCATAGCCCATACTCGACCACACGTGTTTACAGAGCCCAGCTTGGTGCCTTCCAACAGAACTGGCTTTCATCCTGACTCTGAGTCATATGACCTTCCTCTCCTTTTTCCAAAACCATCTGTATATGCATGAACCCTTTAAACGGCGGCATCCAAAATGTTTCTCCATCAACCTCCGCATTTGTAAGTCTGCATATATGATCAATGTTTATATTAGGTAGCTGTTATGCTGTTCTGAGTCTGTTCTAGCTGTATTTTACTTAGACTTTGGTGACCTCTGCGCAAAGGTTCTGCAGTATGAATGCTGGAACATTCTGTTTATAAATCATTAAATACGCCATCGGCACTCAAAAAATAAGAGCATTATTCATCTTTGAAAGGACTTTGAAATTAATTTTATGTTTGAAGCAGCTTAAGAAAAATCTGTGGGGTGAGAATTTAGTCAATAAAGTCAATGGGAATTCTGCCACAGGGTGTTTTTGAGTACACAATTATTGTTGTCCTGTTGCAGGTTTAGGTTATTAGTTTGCTTTGACTTTATTTTTATATAGATAAATATCCTCTACATTAAGCTCCCTTTCTCTCTTAAATGTCACAGATTCAAATGTCTTCTGGCTTTGTAAATTTGTAAAGTTGACTACATTTTGCTTGTTAAAATAATGTGACTTCAGTGAAGCATAATTTTTTTCCCCAAATGGGTCACATGGGGAAACACCTCCTCTTATAGGGAGATACCCAGCTCCAGGGAGAGAAGACTCTAAAATACACCGAATGCGTGTTGCTATAACATGCCTGTGCCTAAATACGTGGTGCTGTTACAAACTTCAGCCCTGTAGAAACCCTATTGTTTATCATTGTGAGAGGCTCCACCCCAAACAGTAATTAGAGTGAAGCTCCTGTCATAAATCCGCTGGCATCCCAAGTGAAGCCGGTGTTCTCTGGAAACAAAGGTTATCTCCTCCTTTTGCTGCTGGTCCTTTGAACTTCCTGTAGTCAGGGAATCCTCCTGGTTTCAGCTAGAATAACAATTATGAAACTATCCCTGCTCTCCTGGCTGGGGTTCATGTCTCATTAACTTTAACAGGAGTCATAATTTTAAGAGCGATTTCTCAAAAGCATTCTAACTCAAGACAATTAAGGCTTGAGAGAGAGCATGCGAGACAGGGAAGGGAGGAAAACAGAGGCACTCCTTGGGGCAGGGCACTTCATGCGTATTAAAGAGATGTGACTCATTCCTGCCTCTAGTCCCAGCACAAGTAATACCTTCTGAATAAGTTCTGCGTGCTAGATAAAAACTTGTTTGCTGGTGCAAAAATCGAATCATGCGTGTCAGAACAAGCACCCCAATGGGCTATTTCCATCAAAAACAAGGGCACACAGCAGTGGATTTTTCAGTGTGTTGGTATAAATTTTGCACAGTATTTTCAGCTGTGGAAACTCATGAAAATCTGCAGAAAAAAGGGATGAAGGGGAAGGAAATGCAGACCAATGAATGAATGAATTGCAGTCGCTCTTCTGGAGCAGGATGTTTTTGCTTTTATTCTTATTATGCATGACATATGTGGTAGTGTATACAGAATACACCCATCAGTCAATTTGATAGGCAAAACCTGATTTTCTTGAGGACATGTGAAGCTAGAAGGGAGATGATAGCAATGTAGAACATGAAAATCCTTGGAAACCCCTAGGTCTGACTTTTTGTGTGTTTATTTAAAAGTAGCTCTGCATGCAATACTGTATATATAATAGGTATTATCTTAAGCCAGAGCATCCCACGGACCTCTCATAGACATGGCAGGACAACATCTCCATGCATGAAGGATCCAGCCTTCAGCAAACATACAGGAAATCAGGTTTTGTGACAGAAATCTGAAATGCTTGTTTGAAATCTGAAACGGTTTTAAGGAAAACTCCTGCTGCTACTACAGGGGTGATTCCTCTCATTACTAGTAGCATGAAGATTCTAGAGGAAACAGGGTGGTTTTTTTTACCACAAAATTGGCTAAGAGCAAGTTTAACTGAACAGAGCCAGCGCCAGCATACACAAAATCTGAACTGATGTTCCTGGGGATCTGTTGCTAAACCCACAGTAGACTATTTCACTGAAGGACTGTATCCACAGTTTCCCCTGGAGCAGCCTTCCAGTAGCCCTGCAGAAAGCTGCTCATTGGCTCCAGATGAAGCAACAGAGCAAAATGAGTGTCTCAGTATGACGAGAGACTACGAGCGAGCCTACACCACCCGTGGTCTGCTCGGGAAGCAAACTCTGACCGCCTCAGGAAGAAAAGTCTGACCTAGGCAGTGGAGCATCTTGTGTCCTTGGAGCTGGGATATGGGAATTTTGTGCCCTCGGGGAGGGAGAAAATTGATTTTCTCAGTGTAGAAGCCTGGGGGCAAACCAGCATATAAGTGGTATGGACAATCAGGGGCCCAGGAGTGAAGGAGGGAGCAAACCGCAATGATAGTGTGGATGTGTCCTAAGGATGATGTCTAATGGTTTTACAACGTATTGTTGTGAGCAATGAACATTAATCTTCAACTGTAAATCAGCTTGTTTGCCATTTACTCATAAGAATTTTGCATTGTTTTCTGCTTGTTACATTTCTAATGTTAGCATAGCTGTTACGTTGTCTCATCTCATTAGTTTTTTGGATCGTTTGGCATCCCTTAGAGATGCAAAAATACAGGGGAGTATTCCCTCCCTATTGTTACTGGCAAAATTATGATCAGCTCTAATGCTTTAGCATGCTTGAATGTGAATATCACTAACACTTGGACACATCTATGTCCCTTATTCTACCATTATAACAACAATGCTGACAGCTCCACCTTCTCCTAATTGCTATCATCCAGCAACAAGAAATAAATTTTAAAAAACATGCCCTAGGAAAAGCCTTGTCTTTGTCCAACCAAAAAGCAGAAGTATCAGGGTCTCTATGAGTTTGCCAGAATTTGTGTGTATGCTACTGAATAATAAAGAAGGTGATTTATGTCCTTTGGAATGAGGACATTCCAGGGTAAGTGTGGTGGGATCATGCTGGTAGCAAACCTTTGTGAGGGACAGTGGTAAATGCCAAAACTTTGTTATGTGAATGAGAAGGTGTTGATTGGGAATAGTCAACGTGGATTTACCAAGGCTGGATCATCAGATCACACAGGCTTTGCAGGACCTCTAGAGGTCTCCCATCCCACCCCTCCACAAAGTAGGTCCAGGTAGAGCTGGTTGCTCAGGGTTTTGCCCAGCTGGATTTTAAGTATCTCCAGGGTGGAGACTCCCCAGCCTCCCTGGGCACCTGCTCCAGTGTTTACCCTCACGGTAAACTTATTTTCCCTAATACTGACTGGGAATTTCCCCTGCTTGACAAAACTGATTGCTCTGTGTGATAAGGGGAGAAGAGTGGTTGTTATCTCCCCCCCCCCCNTTTTACCCCCCCCCCCCCCCCCCCCCCGAGTTTAACTTATTTAGGCATGATTTCCTAGAGCACTTTTGTATCTAGTCTGGAACATTGTGGTTTGAACAGTTGGATTAGTAGGTGGGTGAAAAACTGCCTTGCTTTTTGAGCTTAAAGGGTTCATATTCTACCTGGAGACTTTTATAAGCAGAATTCCTCTGGGATCCATTTGGGCAATTTAATATCTTTGTCAGTGATGTGAAAGCGGAGACAGTGTGCACTCTCATCAAGCCTGCAGCTGTCACCAAACTCAGCAAAGGAGAGTGACTGACATGTGCCAGGGCAGAACTGCCAGAGCAGCTGGAAGAAGGGACCAGCCGGTCTAAACCCCATGACATTTGTTAAGGTCCTGCAACTGGGGTGAAGCAGCTCCTTGCAGCAGCACAGGCTGCTGCTGAGCTCTGCAGGCAAAACTGCACAGCCAAATATGTTCAATACACATGAGAGCCCCTTTCTCCTCCTGCCCAACACCTCTGCACAGGAGCTGTCCTTGGGCACAGTGTCTCTCTCATTTCCCTCGTGCCACTTCCCATATGCCCTTTGCCCAGCTCACAGAAAGATGGAGCAAGCCCCGAGTGCTCCCACCTCTGTCTGTCCTGGAGGTGAGGCCATTTCAATCATGCAACCAGCAGGACTGGACTTGTTCTTAATTTAAACTCATACTACATTTAGCAGAGTGGCATGGGCAAGTGAAATTTCTGCTTATATTGAAGGAAATCATGTATCCAGTGCGTTACATACATAGAACTTTGATATTGAGTGGTTTTACAGTATCTGTTCACAGGTGTTTTAAACCCTACTTGAGCACACTTAGGTCACTCAGACCTATGCACAAGGCATAGGAGGCATTTATACAGTGAGCTGATCTGGATTCCTACAATGCCATTTGGAGGTAATTTTCTAGGAATCCATGCAGAAAAAATAAAACTGTCGATCCCTCATTGCCAGCACAGGAGCTCAGAGCTATGCCAAGAAAGTTAACACAAAGTAATCATTTTTCTTCCTTGCTTCCCATCGAAGCAATGTAGAGAGTTGAGTCTGACAGGATGCCAGGCACCCACCAAAGTTATTCTATCACTCCCCTCCACAAGTGGACAGGGGAGAGAAAACAGAACAAAGGGTTCATGAGTTAAGGACCAGGATGACTCACCAAATACCATCACAGGAAAAACAGACTCAATTTGGGGATATTAATTTAATTTATTACCAATAAAATCAAAGCAGGATGATGAGAAGTAAAATAAATCTTTAAAACACATTCCCAGCATCTCTCCCTCCTTCCCATTTCTACCTCCTCTGCTGTGGTGGCACAGGGATACAGAGAATGGGGGTTATGGTCAGGCCATCATAGGATGTTCCTGCTGCTGCTCAGAGCTTGGGGTCCCTCCTACAGGAAACAGCTCTCCATGAACTTCTCCAGTGTGACTCTGTAGTAAACCCCTCAGGTTTAGCCAGGGCCCCTTGGAGAATAGAATGCTGACACAGCGGCAAAGAAGTTTCCTGTCTCCAGGAACATCCGCCTTGTACCTACCTTATCCCTATAGCCATGTAAGGCAATGACTGGTTAACCCTACTACTGGTCACTTATGGTCACCCTAACACCTTTGCCATTGGTCAGGATTGGATCCGGGCCAAGGGTATAAAAGTAGCATACTGTACCCCTACTAACTTGGAAGAAGAAGAGCTGAGACCCTTCACGGACCCTCCAATAAAGCCATACTCGTGGAACAGCCGGTGTCTTCTGCTTCTCCTCTCTCTACCGTCTGCTGGAGCCTTAAGCCAAGGGAAAAGCTACCTAGCAAGCAAAGCTGAAATCACAAGAGCTGCCTAATCACTAAGAGCTGAATATTCCCTGCTTGCTAGGGGCTTTCCCTGTGGCCTTGGTCTGAGAGCGAGCTGGCTTCTGGCACCCAGTCCCCTGGAGACTGAGCTCTGGAGCTGTAATAGCTTGCCTAGGATAAGACCAAGTAAGGCTCATTTATGACTCCAGCCCATGGTAACAGTTCTCCACAAGTGTTCCAGCATGGGTCACCGTTCCACAGGGCACAGTCATTCAGGCACAGCCTGTTCCAGCAAGGGTCCCCTGCAGGGTCACAAGTCCTGCCAGGAGACCTGCTCTGGTGTGGGCTCCTCTTTCCACAGGTCTACAGGTGGGAAGAGGAATCTGGTCCAGGGGGCTTCCCACAGGTTCACAGGCATCCACCTGCTCTGGCATGGGTTCCTCCATGGGCTGCAGGTGGATCTCTGCATCCCCATGGTTCTCCATGGGCTGCAGGAGTACAGCTGCCTCCCTGTGGTCTTCACTCCAGGCTCCAGGGGAATTCCAGTTCCTGGAACACCTCTTCCTGCTCCTTCTCCACTGACCTTGGTGTCTTTAAGGCTGTTCCTTTCACCTATTCTAACTCTGCTCTTCTCCAGCTGCAAATTATTTCTGAAATAACTTTTTTTTCTTCTTAAATATGTTATCACAGAAGTGTTACTATCACTCCTGATTAACTCAGTCTTGCCCAGTGATGGGTCTGTCCTGGAGCTGTCTGGCACTTGTTCTGGGGAAACATCTGTCAGCTTCTCACGGAAGCCACCCCTGCAGCCCCTCTGCAAACTCAGACCATGCAAACTCAACATTGATGCCAGCCTTGCTGGTTCTCATGCTGCTAATCATGCAAAAAAATAGCATTTTTATGGAAAGAGCTGATTTTTCCTAAAGGGATCTAAATCACCCTTGCAGAAAAGTGGATCTAAACAGAAAAAGAAGAAATGAAACAATAACTTTATTTCCTACATATCTTACTCAGACCTACTTACATAGAGAAGATATCGCAGATACCCACACATCCAAATCAGACAGAGAGCTGGAAGAAAACACTGATGCAAAGTAGCTTCTTTAGCATCTCATCATATTAGGACTTTAATTCTCTGGTCTCTTTATCAGACTTTTATAATTACATGGAGCAGAGAATGAGAAGGCAGGAAACTAAATGCAATTGATTCTGCTATTTGAGCTACAAGGCTCGCGTGGGTGTTTGGGGGCAAGAAGCAAAGCATTCAGCAGCTCCTGACTGCTGAGCAGCAGAACTACAGCAATAAGTGAGGAGGAGGAGAAGGAGGAGAATATTGCAAGTCTGAGAAAAACTTAGGCAGCACTGGAATTTGGTCTAGACTGGAGAACACTTCCACATTTACATCGCCACATCTTGAAAGCTGTGGAAATCACAAATGTTTCATGATGCCCAGTGGGTGCCTTGCAGTATTCTGGTCCCTCTGATGAGAACTGCTCAAGGTTTAAATGAGTTCTAGCAATGGTTGTGCTTTTATAATGGAGGAAAATACAGCTGGAATAAAAGAGCTCCCATTTCTGATCAACATGACTCAGCTGGTGGGAGGAGAGAGGCTGACTTCAACTTCTCACTTCTGAATTTGTCATTAGAGAGTTAAGAGGGGCGTGTGAGAGAGAAGGCTGCCTCTTTTTCCTTTCTTTTCTCATTGTACTGCAAACTTGATAGTAACAAAATTCCCTGTTGAATGATGAGAATAAAAAGGACTGTTAGGAAACTTTCTGAAGTCAATTTCAGAAGTTATTTATTTGAAAAGGCTTTTTTGCACCCATCAGTTCTTAAAGCTGCCTTTGCCAAGTAGCGCATGGTCCCTTTGGTGTGGTGAGCTCTTGCTGGCTGAGTGTACAAGCATGCACAGCTGGAGCACACAACACTGTGATAACATCTGGAATTTGTACAGAAGGTATCTTGGTAAGGAGGTTTCCAATCCTACCAGAACATAAATTGCCCTCCGTAGCCTCAGGGCTTCGGAGAACAAAATATTCCTTTAAGGATGACACCTCCACTCCTCAGCTGTGAGAAGCAGAGCTTCTGGCACAGTAAAGAAATGAATCTTTACTTTCCCTGGTTGTTATCAAAGTAGTTGTGGTATGACCCACAAATTCAACATGAAATGACAGGTCTGCTTGCAAAAACTAGTGCAAAGTGAGTTAATTTGCATTCCTTTACATATATTAGATCCAATTCTCTGTTATCCTCCACAGTCTTGTATATACCATGAAAGTTCAGCATAGGGGAGATGTGCATGAAAATCTTTTTTAAAGTCCTACCCTTCCCTTCTCCATTAAGTTGATAAAGATACTTGGAACCCTTATAACTGCTCTGATCTGGCATTGCCTTTTACAAAGTATTTTAAATTATGGTGGTAACATTTTAATAAGGCTATCAGTGCCTCAGGACAGTGCCATAACCCAGTTATTTGAGATGTTGGGATGACAAACATCTGTTTCGATGTGCAACCTTGCTGATGGAAGATTTGCTCTAATGAGGGGGAACCCTGGGTGTCTACAAGGCAACTGTAGAGGCTCCCATTTGATCCTTCACTTCCATTTCAAAGAATGCACAAGCAAAAGAAAGGGATGGGTGTCAATAAAATCATGGTGCTCCTTATCCCCTTGGGCTTGAAGATACCTGGGTGTTAATTAGAGCAGCCCCAGTGCAAAGATCCCTTGAGAGCTTGAGGGATGTCCTACTTCTCACCTTGTGCTGTGTGGTTGAACAACCCTGTAGTATCTAACACTAATTATCAAACTCTATGAATAATAAGGGGCACATGCACCTTGCCAAAAGTTCATATTTTATTAAAATAATTCATAAATTAATGCATTTTGCATGCAAGGGGTGTGGGGGTTGATCCAGGATTTTTGTCCAACTACTACAGAATAATTAGTCAGAAATAGCCTTGTACTGCTCTCAGTACTTTTAAGTATCTTGAGATATGTTAACTTCTCAAGCTCTAGCAAATATCACCAGGTGTTGGTGAAAGAAACAGAATGGTGAAGTGAGACTTTAAAGGAACCATAATAACGTAACATTAAATATTTTACCTTGTGCAGTCACTGTTTGAATGCTCTACTTGCAGCAACATGAAATGAGGAGCTGTGTAGAAATACTGTGTGCATGCTCTGTGGGTCACGGTAGGACCATGCTGGGAAAACAATGTCCCATGCTGGTCTCCTCCACCTGAAGCTGAAGAGGGAGGCATCCTGAAACTTTTTGTCTGAGTAGTCAGTCAGGTTTGGCAAGGCTGACACATCCCTTACCACACCCTCTACTTTTGCATGGTATAGAAGGAATTGTGCAGTCCTAAGCTTCATTCCTCTTGATGAATTCAAAGGCTTTTTTTTCACCCTGCCAGAGACTGAGGTGGGAGCTGGTAATATTCCAGGGATTGTCTGAAAGGAGCGCAGTGGCTGTTCACGAAGCTGGAAATGACAGCTCTTGGGAAGCAGTCCTGGACTGGGCTGGACACAGGCTCACAGGGAGCACCTTGTATCAATCGTACCCTGCCCTCCAAAAACTCTCCAAAAATCCACTGGGGCATATCTACATTTTAAAGTGCATTTTGCTGCAGGGCCCTGTAAACCTGCCCATAATTAGACACCATCTGAGTGCATTTAAGGTATATCTTCCCCCTGACAGGGATACAGCTGAATAAGTTGTCTGAGCCCTCTCAGTTTGTTATTAATGACATTTTGGGCCATGCCTTATCTTGCTCAGAGGTCTTCCTAGTGGCACCAGCCTCTCTTCATGTGCATAGAGCAGCTCAGACTCTGGAGTATTAACTGTGACTTTTCTGGGGAGAATTCTGCCTGAGCAAAGGAAGGAAGTAGAAATGCCCGGGACTGACTTTCATGTCATCACAAACATGGACTTTGTAGATGCTGCCACTCAGCCCAAGCTGCCCCTTCCCAAGCAGCCCCTGCACAGCAGGGTGGTGCATATCAAGCACCTGACAAAGGCACATCTCCAGATTAGTGGCTTGCACGTGCAAACTTGTCCTTACTGCCCAAAGCTGTGGGAGTTAGGAACACAAGCATCACACACTGGTTTACCTGGATGATTTGATGTGTTTGGAAGGCCAGAGCTGGTTTTTTTTGCAAGCTACCATAATGGAAATCAGTTACCAAGTCAAATTTAGATTTGCACTTTGAAGGTCAGATGTCATTGGTTATCAATGTGTTTCAGCTACTTTAAATTTATTTGGTTTCTATCCAGGCAAGGAGGGCATTAAAGAGAGGATGCTATTAAATAAGCTCAGAAGAAGCCACGTGAAATAGGAGAGGCTGGCAACTATTGCCAACAGCAATGAATTAACAAACCATTGAGGGGAATTTCAGTGTGCCCCTGGGAATTCAGTTCTTAAGATAAAATACAGAGGTTTCCCTGGTATAGACAGGGACAAACACAGCATGTTAAGTTCAGTTCAGGTAGTGTCCTGAGTGAAGACCCATTATCAGCAGCCTAAGCCTAAAATAGGGCTTTTGGGTCCACCATTTGGAGTTGGAAAGGAGCCTTTTATTAAAACTAAAGAGATAGGCCTAGTAGTAATATTATGCATAAAGGAGACTCCCTCTGTTTACTGAAGCAGTCATCTGCTGCTGACATTTTGCCTCTTTGGAACTGCTGTCTCCTGATATCCTCATGGTGTCAGCAATTCTAAGGGAGACACATCAGGAAACAGGGCTGCAGCATGGACCCTAGCTCTAGCTTGGGTTCAGGTACCTGTGGGGAATGTTGTACCTCCTTTAGACTAACTTGCTTAAAGAGGGGCTCCTAAGATCTGCACAATTGTAACAGATCCTTACCTTAGGAGACAGAACTCTGCTAAAGGATATGAACTATAAACTCCAAATTACTGCATTTTATCCATTCCTGCATGTGGTTTTCCTTGGAGGGAAAATCATGCAATCATGGTTTGGTTTGAGTGGGAAGGGACTCTAAAGGTCAGCTACTTCCCATCCCACATGGAGAGGGACACCATGAGGGAGGGACACCATGAGACTGCAGTTTGCAGTTAACTGGCCATTTGCACTCAAAAACTCTCTGATACCAAAGAAAAACAAGGAACTTAGGATGTGGCCTTAGGTATGACAGGACTGGGCCTTTCCAGGAATAGTGGAGCAAGATTTAAGTGGGACCATCCAGCTATTACACTGATATTTTCATGCATTTAGATGAATTTCAAGCAATATCTATGTGACTTGATCCTACTTCAAGATAACTGAGTCCAGCTAGGGTAAGCACCCACAAAACATTGACTACTTCAACAAATTTAATTATTTGTATTTATTTATTTCATTTCTCTCTCTATTAAAATATCTAAGATAGGAGAACTGTGCTGCTCACAGTATCATCTCAGTCTTATCCTCTCGTTCTCATTTCAGTGGGGCTAATTGTGCAAGTGGGACCACCAGAACTCAGTCATTATTAATGTATTTAAGGATTTTTCTGCGTGTCCAGGTATCAGTGACTCATCCAGGCCTCTGGGTGTATCACACACATGCTGTCTCCATCACAGATAATGGTGTGTCTCACTGAGCTGGCACACCAGCCCAAGCTGAAGGGTGGGGCTGATTGGAGGTGGTGCTAAAACTCAGCAAGAACCTCAAATCAGTGCAATACTTTTGGATCCCTAAATGTGCATAAATATAAATGGACAGCTTTCAAAGGGGCTTGCTGGGAAAAAATAAAGCTTCATGTTTGTATGTCTGAATACAAATGCCTGGCTTGATACACCACCATGCAAAAATTCGACTTTTATGTATATTTGTGGTACTAATTCAGAGATGTGTATTTACGTTTCAAAAAGTTTGGACTGGAGTATCAAAGCGCAAAGTTCAAGTTTCCCTCATTTGGCATTTCCTGCCTATTCCACATCTGTTTTCTACTTTTTCCTTCCTTCTTTATAGCATTAAGCCTCTATATTTGTTTTTCTTACTCATTTCATTTTGTATTCTGCTCCCTTATGGCTTTGAAATGTAATGTCAAACCATCCAATGGTGCAGATATAATCTGTATTCAAAACACCATCCCAAATCCACATATATATCCAAATATATATGTATGTCTGTATACATATATATATATTCACTCATATGCAATGATTCACATTACATATAATACAGCATATATATTACAATATAAAAGTCCCTGCATGACTTCACATATAATAAGCCACCTTGCATTCTGCCCCTTTGTAGCACTCTTTACAGCTCCGGGCGGTGCCACCAGGATGCTCCTCAGGACCAAGCAACCCCACATTTGCTTGGAGGAGCTCTTGTGGCTCCTCTGTGCCACACTTTGCCCATCACCTCCAGCAGCAGGGCAGGTTCTCATGCACCCTGTGCCATGGTGCTCCTACAGAGCTCCAGCAGTTTCAGTGGTACTTGGGAAAACTGCACAAGTTCGGTTTTCTCTTGAATAGTTTCGGAAGCCTTGTCTTTTGATATGTTCTTAGTTACTGTCCCATGACCTATCACTTGGGTTTAAAATAGCAGGAAAATGAGGAGTGCAGAAAAGACAGAAACAGGTTCAAGAATTTATGCATGGTATGTGCTGCTACACAAATTTTAAAACCTTCCAGCAGTTGTGCTGTCACAGAGCATCAGGTGGCTGATATGGCCGGCTCATGTACTGCCTTCGGGATGGAAGCCTCAGGAGTATTTCAGAAAAGCCTGGCACGGTTATTCATGAGTGACTGCCGCTTCTTAAAAACTGACCATCTTCGTTTTCCCACACCATGGACAAGTGGCCAGACCAGCTGAGGCAGTGCCACTGAAACTGGCTAAGAATTGGTGCTCAGTTGAGACTTGAGACTGATCCGATGGTCACTGCTTGGCAGCAAAGGCCCCTCTGGGCATCCGGCAGTAAATGCCTTTGCCAACACCCTGTTCAGGCATGGATGTGTTAAAATGACTTTGTCTCCTAAGATACGTCCTATTTGAAAGTTAAGCACAACTTTCACAGTACCAGAAGGCAGGAATCAAGAAAATCTGAGGAGAAAAGACAAGTTTAAAGTCCTGTTTCTGCATATCTGCTTTCTCAGGCACAAATGCAGACAGAGCATAGCACCAGTCCAACATTTCATGCACCAGGGCACAAATTTCAGCTCATTTTCACAAATGCACTGGGCTTGGAGTGCCCAAAGCCCTCCTGAATGTGGGACCCTGTGTATTCTGGAGTTGATGAAACACACACATCGTTTTCCCGACGGGTATCAACACCCTGCGATGCGCAGGGCAGAGGGCAGCTGCCAGTGGAACAGACCCATCCTCGACGGAATGGTGCCGATTTACCCAGCGCTGCCTTGCTCAGGCGCCGGGCTCTTCCCGGAGAGGCGCGGAGGTGTTTGGCGTCGAGGGCACCCTGGCCCCGTCCATCCTCCCCGCAGCTCTCCCAGCATTCGGACGAGCCGCTTCGCGCTCCGCGGCTTCGGAGCCCAGCCCGCAGATACAGGGCAGACACAGGTCGGGAGTTTCCAGCGGACTCCAACCTCCGCTGGCGACTCCTGAGGGCAGCACACGCACCGGGAGGTGCTGCAAACACCGGTGCGACGGTGACAGAGGCCGGGCGGCCACCGGGGAGCGGCAGCGCGGCGGGGCGAGGGCCGGGGCCGCGGCCGAGCCCGGGGCGGCCGCCGAGGAGGCGCGGAGCGCGCAGGCGAGGCGCGGCCCCACGCCCAGGAGCGCCGCTTAAAACCACCACGGAAAGGTGTGGCCTCGCCTTTCCTCCGCCGGCGGGGAGGGGACGGGACGGGACCTCTGCTCTTGCCGCCGCCGCCAGCAGCCCTCGCCGCCCGCCCGGCTCCACTCCGCGCTCCTGCCCTGCCTCACCTGCGGGCCGCCCCACCGCCGGCTCCCGGCCCTTCCCGGCCCCCGGCGCACCGCGAGGGAGCGGCGGCTCGGCGGCGGGTGCTGCCGGCCGTGAATGCTTTTCCTGCCGTCGGGTGCGGCTCGGTGTCCCCGTCGCTTCGCCGCTCGCCCCGCGCGGCCCCGGGCGGCTCCTCCGCTGCCATGAGCATCAACGGCGGCTCCCACCCGCGCATCAACACCCTGGGCCGCATGGCCCGCGCCGAGTCGGGCACCGACCTGCGCTACGAGATGAGCTCCCATGTCGGGGGCGGCGGCGGCGGCGGCGGCGGCGGCACCCACACGCACACCTCCCACAAGACCTACTACTACCAGAAGACCTACGGGGGGGACTACGCCTCCGATGGATACGGGTAGGTGCGGGTCCAGCCGGCCCCGGCCCCGCTCCCTCGGGGTCGCCCTGGACAGCTGCCCTGAGCCCGCTCGCGGTGGGATTTCCTAGATGTGCGAGCTGGCAAGTTTCCTTTTGCTGTTCCTCCCTGAGGCGTCTTAACTCCTCTAAAAGGCTTTTAAATGCAAGCGAAGAACTTGTAAAAAAGCACTTCTAGTGGTGACTCTCCTTGAAGAGAGTAGCAGGACTAAAAGCGATGTCTCCCGCTTGCACTGAGGGCTGTAAATGGGTCGGTGCTGGCTCTATTGACCCAACAGTTCTGTGCTGATAAACCCCTGCTTTGCTCAGTGACGCAAAACAAGCTGAACTGAAGTGAATTGCTTTATACCCCATACACCCAGGCTCTGCCTTCCCCAGCTAGTTGCATAACTAGGGCTATAAACCCATTTTAAGTAGTGGGAAATGTCCTCTTGTTAATTTTTGAGTTTGTTTCTAGCTTGTGCGAGGCCTGGGAGTTTAAGTCGTGATCTTTTACAGAGCCATCCCTGACATTTGGTGGCAGGGGGGCAGAGATACATGAGACGTAACATTGGTCTGCTCTCCTTGCCTCTTGCCTTTTTAACCTTCTGCTTGCCCTGGTGCTGTGAGCACAGTCAAGATCTTGTAGGCAGGGTGCCAGCTGTGAATCGTGGCTTGGGGAATGCCTGTTTTCATGGATGCAGCAATGTGCGCACATCAGTTCTGACAAGGACTTTCTGCAGAGTGCAGTAATCATGAAGACTTCTCCATTTGTCTCCTTGTCTGGGAGTTCACAGGACTGGAAAGCAGGCAGCAGTTAGAGTCACTGAAGGAAGCAGTGCTGATGTATGGTACAGCACCATCACAAAGCACAGCTGGTGATGACTGGTCTCTGCATGTGGAATGGCTGTATTAAGTCTCTTGGTCTCATTATGGATGCCAGTGACTCAGGAATTGATGCAGAAGCCCTGTCATGTATGTTGTATTAGAATTTAAGCCCTAATTTTATGGATAGTACATAATTAGATTGCAGAAGGGTGGGAATTAAACATACATAGTAAATAAACAGCAGATGAGAAAAGGCAGGCTTTTTAAAATCAAGCAGATCCATAAGTGGCCATAGAGAATTAGGGTTATCCTAGAGAGCACAGAGCGTTCAGTTTACATAAGTCAAACCAGTTGCTAGAGGACCACTGAATGAATGAAATACTTGCATTCTATGGATTTTTTTGTTTATGACTTTGCCCAGTTCTTAGTTTTAGTTCTTTGTTTGACTTTCACTTTGTTGTGTGCATAGGTAAGTTAGTTACAACGAGTTGCAGCTAGAACACATCCACTAACCAATACACTAGTATGATAATATCTATTTATTGCTATAGAATAAGAACAATGCAGTACTGTAGCATTGGTGAGTGCACACACTAGGACACCAAAATGCCATTTCTGTGCTGCCTGTGTGAGGATTTGTTTTGCTGGTCGTGCTTCATTGCAAATACCTTTACAAGATTTACCTTTACTTACCTTTACCTATTTACAAGAGACAGCCATGAAAAATGAATGGCAGCGCATGTTACATCCTAGCAGTTCTCTTTTCCCTCACTTTTCACTGGTGCAACTCTATTTGGATTCAGCAGGGTGATTTCCATATCACTCCCAACTTTCACTAGACGAGAAATGCTTTCCTTTAATTTAGCATTCTTTGGTTACAGTTACATATTTTAAGCCAGTCTGTAGTTTGTTAGGCTCTTCTTTCCGTAGCATTCAGTGGTGGTGTAGCAAGGGTGGAAAGAACAGACCTGATTGAGAAGTTTACCTTGTATCAACATTCTTTCATTTGCTTTTTATAACATAATATTCATATCTCATTTCTGGGGAGGTATGTCTGGCAAGGAGGTTGCAATGAAAGTTCCTGTTCACTTTATTGTGAGATTTCTGAGAGGAACTAAAGACAGTTATTATTGAGATGACAAAAAAAAAAAAA